>OZ014472.1:7144135-7439395 GCA_963965965.1 Trididemnum nubilum
AATGCGTTTGGTTATAAAACTAGGCGAGACACGTTTGGTGATACAATCTTTCAAAAATTTTGAAGATAATTGAAGGGTTCTAATTTTTCCTTAAATTAAACCACATTGTTTAATTGTTTCATCTGATCATTGTTGTACCTCCGGTGAAAATACGTAAATAATTGATTGGTGGTACAGAATTTAACCATAGCTTTAAATAAAACCGGATTCATCTTTTATTGATTGGGTAGCCTTGAAAAAGGCTGTTTTAAGGTTTAAACAGCCTTTTTTAAAACAGCCTTTTTCAAGCCTTTTTCAAGGCTAAAACAGCCTAAAACAACTAAAACAGGCTAAAACAGTTAAAACAGCCTTTTTCAAGGCTACCCAATCAATAAAAGATGAATCCGGTTTTATTTAAAGCTATGGTTAAATTCTGTACCACCAATCAATTATTTACGAATCAAAAATGCCCATGTTGCCCTGCTAGAGGTAAATCTTATCAGATTTGCCTGAAATTTTTTTGAGTTGTTTTTGCACAAAATTACTGCAGGAAAAAGGTGAGATGTTTTCGCACACCTCGGGGCGCCAGCAACACCCTAATATAAAGTGTCAACTTCATCATAAATTGTATTTAAACCAGGCATGTGGATTGTGAAAGCAGAAGTTAAGAGTGGCAAATTTTTAAGGGCAAGATAAAACAGAAAAGGGTATCGCTTCTGTTTCCACTTATGCCATTCAAATTTTAAAAACTTAACTGTGATGCAATTTTTTGAAAAGCATTTGACAAAACTTAGTGTTTAATAAACCAGCATTTGCAAAAACCTATTTAAAAGTTTGTGGTTCACTAGCAAGGCCAGCCCTCCACCACTATCAATTCAAAAATGAACCATGCAGGCTACCAACTCATTTTTGTATCTAAAAGTGTTCAAATATTCGCTGTTCAGTCTTAACATTTTGACATTTTTTTCAAAAATCTGGGACTCTGCCCACTTAAAAAAAAATCCTGTAGGAGCATAAATTAATTCAAGTATACCACATCACTGAGTAGCATAAGCAAAAGTTTCCAATTCCAGCAGCTAATTTTTCTCACTATGACATTACTGGGACTTCGCATGAGCGCGTAGTATCTTTGTTTTAGTTCGCAAATTTTGGCAGATGTGGATTGATTTGCTTATAACTAGCAAACAGTAAAATCTAGAAAGTTCAAATTTGGACTCAACTCGAGAATTATTGAAAGCATCATGTGTGCCAATTACGGGGATCCTAGGTCACATGATCGTGAATTGACACACAAAAAAACATAAAAATGGCGATTTTTGACTTGAAAATTTATTAATTCTCTTATAACTCAAAGCTGCAATTTGTGCACAATGTGGGTGCTTATAAGTGGTTTATGCAAACCGAATTTGGGGTTGTCCAGTCACGTGACCAAAATGTTGCAAGCCTAAACTGGGCAGATATTGGACGATTTTGAAGCGATATATCTAGTAAATACCAATTTTGATGGAAAATGATTTGCGATTTTTGAGCATACTTTTAACGCCATTCTTTTGGCTTTGTTCGTTTACCCCAACCTGAATACTATTCTTGTTATTTATTTCTTTTTTCTAACTTTTTTTCTTTTTTCTTTTTCTTCTCTGGCTATCTACTTTTAAACTGCTAAACACACTATATTCAAAGTTTGAGTGATTGAAGATATCAGGGACGACTAATGTGCGACTGAAATCGAGGGCGCCAGGTTGGGGGATCCCCCTCAATCAGGCCCTCCAAAATTTTGAACTTGCAAACCGCAACAACTAGATGGATCAAATTTTTGAAGTGGGTAGATATTACAAGGAATAGGCTTGGCAAATGTTCCATTTGCGCAGACATTTTGAAATAAAGCCTAAAAAAACAAATCCTAAGCCCTAACCACAACCTTAACATCAATCCTGGCCCTAACCCAAAGCCTAACCTAAACCCTAACCCAAACATATAAGTGTAATAATCAAAATAAAAATTTCCGAAAACAAGTGACGTCACTGGAATCTTTGTTTATTTAACCGCGCGTGTTCCATTAGCCAAGTCACTTCGTAAAAATAAAACTAAACCTAACAAAAACTGGGGGTTCCCCAAACGAGCCCCCAATTCCTTTAAAACTTTTTATCCTTTAAAGCTAGACACATGAATTGTTAAAGTAAAGTAAATATAAGAGAAAATTTGAAAAAATTTTGGGGTCCCAAAAATCGGTTTTCCCCCTCAAACGGGCTGTCAAAATTGGAACTTTTTAACCACTTATGCTAGACACACAAAATTTTCAGTGTAGATAAATATGAAGAAAAAAACTTGACAAAATTTGGGATTATCAAAATGGGGGGTTTTCCTGAAACAGGGTCGTCAAAATTTTGAACTTTTAAACCATTAGAGACAGATGCATCAAAATTTCAAAAAAAGGGTAGATATTAGAAATAAACTAAACCTTACAAAAATTGGGGGTTTAAAAATGGGGAGTCCCCCCCTAACAAGGCCTTTCAAATTCAAAGCTTTTAACCTGGAAACATGAAGTGTTTAAGGTAAGCAAATACAAAAGTTATATTTGACCAAAGTTTGGGGTACTAAAATGGGGGTTTTCCCAAAACGGGGCCACCAAAATCAAACTTTTTAATCACTGATGCTAGACACATGAAATTTTCAGCATAGGCCAATATAAAGAAGACATAAAATTTGACAAAATTTGGAGTACCAAAATAGAGGCCCACTCAAGCGGGGCACCACAGTTTTGAACTTTTGAACTGTTAGACCTAGATGAATCGAATTTTCTGAATGAGTAGATATTAAAAAGTAAAGTAAACTTAACAACTAAACAGAATTATAAACTAAATACACAAAATAGCATTAATGACATAATCATAAACAAAAAATTTGTGATCGAAGACAGGAAAAAAAAAATTTAAACACAATCTAATATCGAAACATTTAAATTGGAGGTCCCTAGATATCGCTTGTGATATCATACTTTAGTTGCGCTTAATGGCTATGATAAATTTGAGCTACATGGCAGAGTTTTTTTTCACTGACTGTCACCTGTGACATTTAAGAAAGCATACTTTTTCTTATGGCTTAAGGTTTTTCAAAAATTTAAGCAAAGAAGTTTTAGTGCTCAATAATAGATTTAATAATTAGACAGCATGTTTCAAAATTAGGGTCCCTCCCTCTACTGCTTACTTGAAAATTTATAAAGTTTTCTTCATTAGACTAGTTTGAAGTTCATTAACGTAAGTTTCTACTAAGCTATTTTTGATTTCAAATTTTTTCTACTTTCATGTCGAGTAGCTAAGTTAGATAAACCCACATAGCTAATGATTCAGAGAAAATTAAATGGACTGATGAGCAATAAAAGCCTGAAATGCCAGTGCATTCTCAGAACCTCTCACCTTTTAAGCTAAACCTTTCAAAAGCACGCTGGGTAGTCATCTCGAAAGATCGTGTTAATTAAAGGGTGTATAGAAAATTGCGACGGTTAATCAAGTTATTCTCATTGACCTGTAACAACTTGTGAGTGAAGCATTAACAAAGGAAAATAAATTTTGATTCTCCGCCTTTTTTTGCAATGTGTCAAATACCAGTTGAGAATGAAGGCTCTGTGGCAAAAGCATGAACGATTTAGTAAAAATCCTCAATAAGATTTAAATTTTGAACTCGAATAACCACAAAGTGATTTAAGTTAGTGAAACAAAATTTGAAAGGGGTGCATTTAAATTATTGATCAGACTACCAACAACCACATTTTTACAAATTCAATTAAAGCAATCGAATTACTATTATAAAGCTTAATAAAGTTCAGTAAAAGTTGGATAATGCCGCAAAGTCCCCAGATATAGCTTGCGATGTCATGTTCTAGTGTTATTCTTGAAAAAGCAAACAGGGGAGAACATCATACTGCCAACTTCTCTCAAACAAAGCATAATAATATAGACCTTTCAAACATGATGCTATAATGCATGTCTAGTTGCAAAGGGGGCCTATCGTTGCTATATCTCTGATCTGATATTAATAAGGATTGTTCCAATATGCTATTAACAATTCTATAACCACAAAATTTTTGCAGGGTTTGTTGTTATGCAATCTTAAAAAATACACGTTGCTATTTGGAGCTAAGCCACACACAAAAACAAATTACATATCTAAAAAAATTCTGGAACTAATTTGGCTTCACCCAACGACACACATACCTAAATATACGATACCCAAGTAAAGATTTCCACATACCTAAATACACAGAAGATGTGATTAGAATATTATCATATGATCCCAAGCAATTGGAATCCATCCCTAAACCCAATAACAAATAAGTAATTGCTCCTTTTCTAAATTTTGGGCTGAACGTTTGAGTTTAACAAATTAGTATCAGCTGATGAAACATATGACCATGTGTTTGTACCAATACCGAGTATGGTTGGCTTTTGGGCCACTACCAATCCCAATTTCTAGCTATGCCTATGTTATTATGCCTCCAGAGCCAAAAATAGCATGCAGCTATCTAGCCTCTAAAGGAGACAAAATAGCCCTAAATACTACTTCGCCTCTAATGCCGAAATAGGCCTAACCCTAGCCTAACCTTAACCCTAACAAATGGAAAATACTATCTTGCCTATCAGCCTATAGAGGCAAAATAGCCGTTTTCAAAAAATTTTCAAGATAAAAAAATTTTACGCAAAAATTACATTGTTGTAGGCTAGTGGAAACAAAAGTGATCCACAAATTATAATTTTCACATTCCTACTTCAAACTTTACCAGTATTAGAGTGCTACAGAATAAGCCAAACAACCCAAGACAAATGAAAAAATGCAGAATGCAACATAATAGGTCGAGGCTACTTAACCATTAGGAAGTGACTATTTTGCCGTTAGGAAATGGCTATTTTGGTGATACCAGTACTTGCTTAAAAAAGTACTGTTGCTAACGGTACGAGCACTATTTTTGAAAAGTACCGCAGTACCGGTATTCAGCACAGTACTTTTTGATTATTTAACTTAAATTTTATTGAATCTTTGAAGAACGTTTGTTTCAAAAATTTGCAATTTTTCGTGAAAAAAAGCATGACAAACCAAGATTACAAGCAAGCATAGGTGGGCAAGGTAATGCAAAACATTAGCTTCGTTAACCAATAGTCCGTTAACAAACTTCACACTTCCGTTAATCCGTTAACATTTTGTGTGTAATTTTCATTTCGTTTTATTCACTCGCTTCTAGAACACGTATTGACGTTGTTGAGCTGATTGTAAGGAAATATTTATTGCTATGGTGGTCTTTTTGTGTTTTAAAAGCTACATTTTACAGTCTCATCTAATTTCAAGACAAAAAACAAGTTCAAATGCTCAACAATGCTACAAGATATTAACAATAAAAACCTTAACGGAAGTTAACAGAACTTAATGGAAGTTACTTTAGTCTGTTAACAGCACTTAACGGAAGTTAATTTAGTCCGTTAACATGAAAAAACTTTTTAACGGATTAACGAGTTAATGAAAAAGTTAGCTTTGTTATTAACGGATTAACGATTAACGGACTAGTGCCCACCTATGCAAGCAAGCATTTATTTTGAGAAAAACCAGCATCTCAAAATAATTGTCAATTCATCACTTAACCCAACTCTTTAGGGTTTTTAACCTATTTTACATGAGGAGGGGCATTTTTGCCCCTTTTGGTTTTTTTTTGTTGAATCCCTCCAGAAAAAAGATAGTTTTAAATCAACTTTGCTGAAGTTAAATTTCATCACATATCATAATTCCTAAAAATTTCAAGTTGCTTACCAGTAGGTAACTGGAAGTTTTCCAGTTTTGAGGTTTCCCAGGGTCACTTTCCGAAATCTGAACATCTTTTTGTCCAATACAGAATATTTAACTTATAAGGCATTGCAAAACGTTTTTGTGGCATAGCCAAATTGACTTAAACATTTTATGATTCAGTATAACAACAAACCTATGCATAAAATTTAAACCATCTGTGATGTCATCACAAAAATGACATCATTCTTTCAAAAATATGGCTGTACAGTAATGTCACTGTGATGAAATCATAAATTCAGAACCAGTTTTTCTAAAAAATTTTGGTGAACACCAACCTGCATACTAAATTTGGTGTTCCCATGGCGTTTGGTTTAGGAGTTATACCTAGGCTGAGAGGGGAGCATTTTTGGCTCCATCTTGTAAAATGTTGTTGGTCAAATAACATGTGAAAAAAATTGTTATATAATATGTCTTCCCTACAGAGAACACTTGTTCAACTGTTGCACTTGAAGGCAGTGCAGTGCTATACACGCATCAAATAAAGAGATTTTTCAGTGTATCATTTTTAAAGTTAGACTGCTGGTGGGAGAACTAATTTGTTGTTGAGTCTATTGAGCACTGTCTCGGCAAGTGTTATTGCTTGTTTTGCATAACAAATCAACAAATTTGTCTGAATCTCCTCGTTCATTTACCGTAGATTGCTGCTCTCATTTAAAGCATCTTTCACTTCCAACTTCTCTAGCAACAAGTTAAAAGTTAACTACTTTGGCTTTGACCATTTGCTGCATTCCTTTATCTGTTTATGCACAAAGAAGTTTCATCATTTTCATCTTTGATCATCATTATAGAAAAGATAGATAATACGGAACCGCAGTAGCAAACATGTTGCAATTACACAGGCCTACCCTGTAGGCTACTCATTGTTGGAAAGCATCATGTCTATGTAAGCATTAGGCCTATGTAACCATTAGGCATACTGTATATTTGGGTGATTCAGCTTTTTTATTGGCAACAGGCCGACTCATTTTTGAATTTTGTATTGTTTGCCGCTGGAAAACCGCTGATTTGTTGGGTGCATGCCAACTCACCAAAACCTAAGAGACAACAGTAGGCAAGCACACCTTGAACCTTTCTTTGGAACAAATGGTAACGATAAATTTTGGGAGTTGAAAATTTATTAGCTCTATTTCAAAGAGAGAGAGAGATAGTTTAATTTTTAATTGATCTGTGATAACAACAAGGAAGGCTTTATTTCACCGGAAATTTTATCTAGTTTTTTATTGATTCCGACTCAAATCTAACCCAAACTCAAATGCTTTCTCCAAAACTATTCCCAAATTAAACCCTAACCCAAACCCTAACCTAAACCCTAATCTCAACCCCTAAAAAAGCAAAAAAGTGTGGATGAATATTTCTCATTTTCATTTTGTTCTCTTTAACTTGAAAATTTTCGGTGAAATAGTCACTCCCTAACAAAAAACTGAAAATACTGAATAGTGAGTTGCCTACTTTTGTTAAAAAAGTACTGCGGTACCGGTACTTTGGTACAATTTTTGAAAAAGTATCATCGGTATCAGCTACTAAAAAAGAACAGGTACCCAGTACACTGCAGTAGTGGGACTTTTGCTCGGTTGTAAGTGATTTTGTCACAAAAACTGAAAAAGTGATTTTGTCACAGCGACTTTGTCACAAGGTGATTACGTGACAGACGGCAATTCTAAAGACTAAACAGGCCCTATGGGTCTATCTGCCAGCCCCATTGTACTATTGCATTATTAAAATTAAAACATTGACTAAGAACAGCAGTCATTAAACAAATCTAGCCAACTATCCCCAGAGCTACCATACCTCTCTTGCCAACCCTCACTCTGTGGCGAACTCACTGAGTCAAAATCACTTTGTAACGAGATCACTGGTAACCTTTTGTTATCAGTACTGCTTACGGTACCTCTGCACTGTGCAAATGGCTTAGGCCTATTAACCGAAGGTATTTGGCTGAAAACTAAGTTGGAAACTTCAATACAATCCAACAATATGCGTGTATAAACACCTGCATCCTGCTATGGCACCAAATACTAACTTTTGTTTCCACATTCTTCACTTTTGCCAAAACTCGATTGCTTTGCCGAACTCGAACTTGAAACAATAAGTTTACTGAAGTAGAATAAAACTGTTCTAGTGTGCTTTTGCTTCAACAACAGTTTTGTTTTGGCGAATTTCTTCAACCTACGTAAAATTTTTGAAACTGAAAGCTCCTTTACCGCTTATATCAGTATTTGGGCCTACATACCTACCGTACTGTGTACGTAACCTACAAAATAGTCTAGACTCCACGAGCGTTTACGAGCAATTAAACCTAAAAACGTACGGTATCTTTTTTACTTTGTATTCGAAATCCTGAACAGTAAATCAGAAATAGGCCTGCTGTAAATCGGTAAAGTCTAGAACACCAACAGAAAACCAGTCAGAATTAACACGCTTGAGTGATTTTGTGATTTCAATTTTGTGTGTGTGTTCGAAAGTTTGCGTAAAATGTAACAAAGGCATTTTTGAGGAAACAATAGGCCACAGTCAGAGGTGGAGTCGTCAAGCACACAAAATTCGAGGTCAAGGACAGCCCTTCTGAGGACAGATCCTATCGAGGACAAGGACAGGAATGCTCGAGGCCAAGGATCAAGTACAGGCGCAAGTGTTCTCCAAAACAAAAAAAGGTCTTCAAAATTTTTCTCAGGTGGTCTCCGAAAGAGGAAAACACAAAAATTCTTCAAAATTTTTCTGCAAGGTTTCTGGCGTTTTCCAACAGACTTTTAACAGTTTAAAAACTAGTGATGTCCTAGAGCCGAGGACAGGGTAATTTTTGACGACTTGAGGCTTCGAGACCAAGAGCTTGATCTTGAAGGCCAAAGACTTAGTCGGCAGCGTGGCCGAAGGGGTAAAGGCGTCGCTTTTACGAGGACTCTGATCGAATGGTCTGGGTTCTACTCGAACCCTGGTCACGTTGTTGCGTCCTTGGAAAAGACGCTTTACGATGATTATCTCTGCTTGGTGGCTTCAAACAAGCAGGAAATTTAGTGGACAAGAATTCGAAGAAATCCACAAGATCATTGGATCATTGGAAACTCCTAAGCAGGTTCGGATTCCTCCAAGCACGAAGTAGCCTTTGTTGTAATGAAAAGTGCGCGGATCGTCCAAAATGTTAAAGTTTGACGCTGTCCGGTGACCAGGGCATGGTATGGAATGGAATGGAATGAAAAATGGAACGGAATGGAACGGAAATTTCGGTTTGGAATATGGAAGATGTCAGAATGGAATGAAATGGAAGATTTCAAGAATGGAATAGAAGACAATCTTCCATACTTCTGTAGCGTCACCTCCAACATAGTCACAAGTGAAAGATTAATTGGACATATGGAGTAATAAGTCAACCCGGAGAGTAGCTCGATAGGTTGTTCAATCGAGCCGGTCGACCGCATTGGGACGCGTCCTTTTGACACAAACATTACACTTCCATACCAATTCCATACTAGATTTCGTGCATTGTATTTACGCAAAAATACATACCGATGTCGGGTAGTGATAAATAATATTGTCGCAGAAGTATTCAACTTCAATATCTGTGCATATTATTTTCAACAAATTGTGGTATTTATGGTTGTGTACATTGCGCAAACAGTGTACGTATTGCATTATTGTAAGCACATTGCAATTTAATTGCAGCATTGATGTTACAGTTGACGACCTTGACAGATTTGACTTGTTGTTTTTGTTATTTTGAGGCTGACAATTTGCCCAATCGTAAATATTGTTTTCTTAATCGTGACAAAAACTCGGATTTGATGTTTCATCCCCGTTTATTTATATGTGTTAAAGCTTGGTATTTCAATTACGGTAAATGTTCTATAGTTGATGTGAGGGCAAACTTGTACGGTAATCATTGAACCATAGGCATAGCCAGAAGAACCGGGCCCTCTGCCCTTTCCCCCCCACCCAATTGAAAAGCTACAAATGATAAAAATGATGACACAAAGCCTCTTTATTCAGTTTCTTTTAGTATTTTGGAGTGCAAAAGTACATGCGTACAACGGCAATTAGCAATAACTTAATATTAATATTGACGACCAGGGGGCCCATGCCCTCTCAATTTAAATTTTTACCAACCAATGTAAATGTACAAGCCGGGAGAAAATCAGTGTTTTTGTTAAAAAAGGTGCAATCTCAGGCACTCATCTAAATTGTTTATGGAAAAATAAGTTTTAGGCCCCCAACTAACTTTTATATTACAATAACATGATTAGTAACCATTTATGGCATTTATGTACCAACTTTAAATAACTTTAAATTACCAACTTTAAATAACAATCCACCTCCATCTCATCAGTTTTCATGCGACAAAATGCTTTTGAAAAAACCAAGTTATTGAACAAATTATTGAATTTGAATCGAACGTGCTTGCTGGGCCCCTGGTCGTACATACATATTCCCAAAACTGGTTATTTTCATGACAAAACAAAAATCTTCAAAGACAAATCTTCGAGTGCATTATTTAATGCTAAAAATGTTTCTGAAAGCAATTTACCTTGATTTCCCTGACTTAAGCCCAGTCACAAAATTTAAACCCCAAAAAAGCAAGATTTTAAACGTGTTTTGGACTTGATCTGAAGTAAAAGGAGTGATTTTTTCAATTGGCTTTCAAACATCAAAAATTTTCCTCTTTCAAATGGCTATGAAACCGTGCGAAATGTGATCCGAATTGCATTAAAATAGCCATTTTTTTCCAAAAAAATTACAAAAAAATGTCCAGCGGCTGGGGGCTCCGCCCCCATGCCCCCCCTGTGACATGTTTGAGTTGCACTAATTTGCTCACCACGTCCCTCAATTTTGAAAGGATAGGAAATTTTTAATTTGCCGTTCTAGTCCTTCCTCTATAGCAAATCCAGGTTACGAGCCAAATCAGACGCCCAGGATTTGATTTTTCAATCTTTGTCCCACAAAAAGTCCCTCATTTCAAAAACTTCTGATGACGTCATTGCATGACTTGCGGTTTAGCCCTCCCCCAATTCAAAGTCCAGGCTACGCCTATGCATTAAACCATGTGCAATATGCATACAGATACCGGTCGTTGCATCTTAGTATTGTTGGCGCACCTTCATGAGCGGTTGCTTACAACATTGCAAAGATGCAAAGCAGCAAAATATACGTTTCATTGCTTCCAATCTAAAATTTCTTTGGTGTAGAAGTATGGAATGTAATATGGAAGAAAATTTTAGTATGGAATGGAATATGGAAGAAAATTTTAGTATGGAATGGAATACGGAATGGAAGATTTTAGGTATGGAATGGAAATGGAATGGAAGAAAATTGCCAGTATGGAATATGGAAAAATCGTCTTCCATTCCGTTCCATACCATGCCCTGCCAGTGATAGGAGGATAAATATATGCACTACAACAACAACAACTTCAAAATGTGTCTTTGAGGAGTGAGGACTCCACCTCTGGCAACATTGATGGAGTTTGTGAATTTAAAGGGAGGGTGTAGCCTAGCCAGTATGACATCAAAAAATTGCATTTAATTTTCTGATCACAAAGCAAAAAGAATTTTTTTGGAAGATTGTCTAGTTTCCGAAAAAATCAAAAAAATCCGTTTCAACTCCGCACATTTGGATTGGCTTGGCTAACAATTTGATAACGTACTAGTTGGTTAGCGAAAAAACCGCGAAAGCTTGTTCACAATGGTAAACAATAAGGATAAGCGAGGTAGGAGTAAGAAATCACGCAAAAATTACCAAAGAGAGATAGCTTTAAAAGTGGCCATTGTTTTAAAACGATTGCTTATAGGTGTGTCCACTGTTTCTTCTATACCGTAGTTAGACCACGGTTGTACATTGGTATACCGACACCTGGTATATCGGACGCATATAAGCTAAAGAGTGTATTAAGCGATCGTTTTAAAACAATGGCCGCTTTTAAAACTACAGTATCTCTTAAAGCTATCCGCTTTTAAAGCTATCTTTAGTTCATATGCGTCCGGTACACCAGGTGTCGGTATACCAATGTATAACCTGGGATATACTTAAAGGCGGTGAATCATCCAGCTAATTCCGGTGGTTTACAATAGCTAAAATTGAACTATAATTTTTGATATTTTTTGTTTGGATTTTGGGGTTACGGTTGCAAAGATATTCAACAAATTCAAAAAGATGTCCCCTCGAAAAAAGTTTTTGGAAACTCTGAGTTTTGATCTTCCCGCCAAAACCACAGTTCTCTATACTATTAGGCCTACAGTAATCTTATTAAAGCATTAGGCCTAACTATCTCTAAACTATTAGGCCTAATAGTTTAGAGATAGTTTAGCGATAGTTAGGCCTAAACTATTCAGAAATAAACTATTTAGAAATAAACTATCTCTAAACTATTAGGCCTACCACAGTTCTCTAAACCATTAGGCCTACTGTGGTTTTGGCGGGAAGAACAAAACTCAGAGTTTCCAAAAACTTTTTTCAAGGGGACATCTTTTTGTATTTGTTGAATATCTTTGCAACCGCAGTCCCAAAATTAAAACAAAAAATATCAAAAATTATAGTTCAATTTTTTCTATTGTAAACCACTGGAATTGGCTGGATGATTCACCGCCTTTAACAGGGATGGCCAACTAGCATTGTTAATTGTTCTCGTCACGCATGAGTAATGTTCAAATTTTCGGTCAAAATTCTGATCAAAATGCATTGTTTCTTATGGAACGAGGTAGGGTAGGTTGGATTGTTTTTATTGTATTTTTGCTGGTGGATAGCCTAGGACTCTAACGAACTTGAAAATGGTTTGTTTTTGATATTATGTATCTGAAAATGCGTAAAGTGGAATATTAGAGTGAGAATGACAGCATTGGCGAATAGGCTTACCTATCGTCTTGCCATAGCCTAGTATGGGATATGAATGGGGGCTGCTGAGAACGTTGAAATACTGTCACAAAAAGGGAAGGGTCGTAATATTTTAACCCATCCTACGCCGCTCGCTCCCAAAATCGCAAAGAAAATGAAGTGGAGGTGTAATTCGGTGCCATTCGAGCCTAAAACTTGGCTAATACGGTAGACGAATGAGAGAGTATGACAGAGGCAGTTAGCGAGAAGTTATTGCAGTATCTCGGTACTTGGAACCTTAAAGTTGGCTGTACACTTAATTGCAGTGAACGCTTCTGTTTGAAGGCGAAGCTCGCTGCAATGCGGTGTTTACAGCTACTTTGAAATATCATGAATCAGATACCGGATACAACAGAATCAAGACAAAAAAATTCAGAACAAGCTAGTTTCAGAATAATCATGCGCCTACGGTTTGCGTTCGATTAATTACTCTTGACTGCAAGCAGATTTAATAAAATCACGATTGCATGCAAGTTACTAACAATGCACTCGATTGCAGTGTTCCCTAGACTGCTCCAATTGCAAGGCCGTACCCAAAGGAGAAAGCCAAGCAGGAAAACTTGAGAACTGTCTGGAAAAGTTTCACGGGATAGTGGTGCTGTCTAGTGACATGCCATGTTAGCTATAAATAATGTCCCCGACAATGCACAGAGCTGGACAGCGCTGTTTCGAGCTTTTAGCTCTCATTGGCAGTCCTCACCTAAAAGCTCGAAACAGCGAGCTAAAAGCTATAAATGAGAGCTAAAAGCTCGAAACAGCGCTGTCCAGCTCTGTGCATCTTATGACTCGAGCTGCTTTGTAGCTGCAGGGTTGGTGGTTGATCTGGCCACCTAACTGCCAGTGGAAGTCGTTATGATTTCCCAGGAGTCGACCACGAAGGACGTCAAACTTGTCGGTCCCCGACAATCTTAGAACCAAAGTATATCCTACTTTAACCAAGGACTAGCTTTTTTGATCCCTACCTCATGTTCAATAATTGGCCCTAAATTTTTGCCGAGGACGTTTTTTTTTTTGTCTTCTTAAATATGTATGAAATACGTTGAGCCCTGTTTGAATTTTTCTGAATCCAGTGTGAACAATTAATACATCTCCCTACGAACCTACGGTCCTATACGGTTCTATCGTACGGCCTGCCCAATCCACGACCAAAACTGCAATCATTTTGTAAGTTTGATTTCAGAGGATTTAAAAAATAATTGAAATGGCTTGTGAAATTCAGTAAGTGTTGTCTAGCCATTGTAGAGTTGAACCAGGTTGAATTGCAAATCTATCACATTTAATCTTGCTGTGCTAAGTAGACATTTTATCTGAGACCGATTTAGCTGCATTATCCGTAGGCATTACAGAACAAATTTAGATGCATTACAGAACATACTAACAGTAACAAAATGCAGTAATGGCGTTTAGAAATCGTCATATGTTACCATTTAAAAATTTAAAATTCTCTCTGTGGCTGGGTTCCAATAATTAGCAAAATTAAGCAACCAGTTAAACAATTACGGTATAAGTGCGTATTGGTATAAAGCCGATAGATTCACTTCTTGAATGCTTTCTCTTCATAAACTTAGCCTGTCAGCTGTCATGGTCAAAGTCAAACATAAGCTAGGAGGTTCAAAAAATATTCAGAAATCAGAACATACTTTTATTAAATGATAGAGGCTACAGCATTATTTTATGTTTGTGTTGAAATAAAGAAAATGAAAAGCAACAAATCAAAATAGCTGCAATTTTTAAATTTTAAAAATATTAGGAAGTAGGTATAATTGTTCAGACGAAAAAGAACACCAGGTCGTTTAAGGCATTTGATAAATGCTTTGATAGCATGTTGGCTAATCATGATTTTTGCTTCATATTTTCCTGATAATGGCATATGCTCTGCTTTTTGCAAAAGTTCTGATGCTGATCTTTATCTTTAATTAAAGTTTTTTTTAAATTAAAGTTTAAAATAATTTTTTAATTAAAGTTTAAATAAAAATTAAAGTTTTTTTTTTTTTTTTTTTTAATAAAACTTTTTTTAATTAAAGTTTTTTTGTTTTTTTTTTGATCTTTAATTAAAGTATTAAAGTTTGGAATGAAATTCCAAGCAGTATGAAAGAAGTTTCATTCTACAGATTTAAAAAAGCTGTTAAAGCTCAGTTTTTATCAAACTATGAAACCGATAAAAGCTAGAATAATAGCTTTCTATCAGCAATGCAGTAGTAATTACAGGAATCATAGTTGCATATTTATGCTTGAGTTCAACAATAACCTATTCTATTGCTTGAATAGCATGAGATGGTGCATTCATCTATCACACATTTATTACAATACGTCATCTCTCATTTTGATGTGCCCTTAAATTATTAGTAATTTTGCAATAACTGACTGAGGTTGATATATACTGGTGTTGGAAATTGTACCAGTACTAATGACATATTGGCAAACAATACAAAACAAAGCAAGGAGGTTGTTTTTTTTTCACTCCAATTGCCCACTTTAAATTCTATAAAACATAAACAAGCATTATGAACTTTATTAATTTTATTGCTATCCAATCTGTAGTTACAGTACAGCATTTTTATTTTTTAGTATACTTAGAGTTAGAACAATTCTAATGTTGTCTTGCATTTTCTTTACATGGTGACTGTGAGTTTTGTGTATACACTGTACAAAATGTACATATCTTTGCAACACTTTGTTTTAATTTTGCGTAAAATTTTTTATCATAGAAAGTAGCAGACTGAGAAAATCTAGAAGCTGTTTTTTTTTTTAACCTTAACTTGGTGAGGTGGCAGTAGACTTAGATGACCTTTCGGTCCTTCGCTGTCTCCTCACCAAGTGACTAAATATCGCTTTGACTTTGCAAGTTTGTGTGTTTGGTTTTAAAGGAATTGCATATTTCGATGCTTTGGTGATAGACCTAGACGAAGTTGCAGTTTTTTTCTTGTGATATGACGTCACTTGGTAAATAAATAAATATGATGATGATGATGATGATGATTTAAACATATCACTTTTAAATCTTCAAGCTTGTAACTTATCTATAGTTGTCAGCTCCGTTGCGTTGTACAGTCAAGCTAAACAATTACCAAAAAACTCACAATAGTTCTGCAAAAAAAAAAAAATCGGCAATTGATTAAAGATAATTTTCCTGCAAGTTACAGTTTTAGTACAGTACTTATCTAGCCTAGCGAATATTACAATCGAGTCAGTGGCGGATCCAGAAAATTTTGGTGGGGGGATGATAAAAATTTTCAGCACAAAACCTCAAAAATTCGGATGTGTTGTAACCAGGCGCATAGCCAGAAATTCGCAATGGAGCGGCTGTTTTAAGGGTCTAGGGGAGGAGCCCCCAGCGCTCAAAAATTTTGCATTTTTTTTGCAAAAATAATTTAATTTCAGAGCTAGTTTGATGAAATAATGCTTTTAAAATGCGGCATACAAATTGGCAGGGCAAGCATGATCCAACTGGTTGCATAAATGGCCTATATGAGAGGTGGTCAATGGTAAAACTTTAGTTCTTTTGTTTGGATGCTGGTAAATCATAAGGGTAAAATCGTATAGTTCAATAAAACTTACACGCAGTAATTTGTTTCATCTATATTTTATAGAGAAAAATAATTGGAGAGGGGCTAATGGAAAGAGAATTGAGACAAGAGATTGATAATTAACCAATATTGAATAGCCTCTACATGCCATTTCTGAGTTTAGGCCTATAACATATTTGCTGATGAAATCCGTGTTCAAGTTTTTTACACTAGCGATCAAATTTTATTGCTTATTTTTGATCATTTTTAAAGTTTTTTTTTTGATTTGTGAGTTTTATTTTTGACAAATTGCCCCTCTTAAGCATATGTTTCAAAAAATGCTTTAAATCACTTTTTGGTCTATTTCAGTGCGAAAAACAGTCTCAGAAGTGCTAAAAACGTGATATTTTTTATTTTGCATTTTGGTTGACTGGCCAATGGAGAGAATTTAGCCCCCGCCCCCCTGGCTACACTACTGCTTAGGATTAATTTTAATACTTAGGATTAATGTTCTTGACCTCGCTAAATGCTCACCTTTTATAAGCCTAATATGTCACTTAAGAAATGATTTGCATTGCGTAGGTTTTATCGCTGAAAAGTGCAAGTTGTAAATTTTGCTAATTCGGCGCTTTCAAATCAATCGAATCCGTAAAAGATTAATTTTTGTTTTGTAAAAACTTCGCTGTAAAAATTACATTTTTCTGTCCGGCTCCTCACAGGGCTTTAGAAATTATATCACAGTCACACGGCCTATCGAAAATTCACTGATTGCTTTTTTTCAAATAAGTTTAATATCCATATGTACGTTATGTCTACGCTAATGGGGGATGTATCCCCCATCCGCCCCCATTACTCCGTCACTGGTTGTGCTCCTATGCCTTTATCGCTGAAAAGTGCAAGTTGTGAGTTTTGCTGATTTGGCGCCTTCAAATCAATCGGATCTGCAAAAGACTAATTTCTGTTTTGTAAAAACTTCGCTGCACAAATACTATTTTCTTGCACCCCCCCTCCCCTTGACTTTTGAAATTATATCACAGTCACACGGGCTAACGACTATTCACTGATTGCTTTTTTAAAATAAGTTAAGTATTATTCATATGCACGTTGTGTTTAGGCTGGTGGGGGAGGATGCATCCCCCCCATCTCCCCCCCTAAATCCGCCACTGAATCGAGTGCATTGTTAGTAACTTGCATGCAATCGTGATTTTATTAAATCTGCTTGCAGTCAAGAGTAATTAATCGAACGCAAACCGTAGGCGCATGATTATTCTGAAACTAGCTTGTTCTGAATTTTTTTGTCTTGATTCTGTTGTATCCGGTATCTGATTCATGATATTTCAAAGTAGCTGTAAACACCGCATTGCAGCGAGCTTCGCCTTCAAACAGAAGCGTTCACTGCAATTAAGTGTACAGCCAACTTTAAGGTTCCAAGTACCGAGATACTGCAATAACTTCTCGCTAACTGCCTCTGTCATACTCTCTCATTCGTCTACCGTATTAGCCAAGTTTTAGGCTCGAATGGCACCGAATTACACCTCCACTTCATTTTCTTTGCGATTTTGGGAGCGAGCGGCGTAGGATGGGTTAAAATATTACGACCCTTCCCTTTTTGTGACAGTATTTCAACGTTCTCAGCAGCCCCCATTCATATCCCATACTAGGCTATGGCAAGACGATAGGTAAGCCTATTCGCCAATGCTGTCATTCTCACTCTAATATTCCACTTTACGCATTTTCAGATACATAATATCAAAAACAAACCATTTTCAAGTTCGTTAGAGTCCTAGGCTATCCACCAGCAAAAATACAATAAAAACAATCCAACCTACCCTACCTCGTTCCATAAGAAACAATGCATTTTGATCAGAATTTTGACCGAAAATTTGAACATTACTCATGCGTGACGAGAACAATTAACAATGCTAGTTGGCCATCCCTGTTAAGTATATCCCTGGTATAACCGTGGTCTAACTACCGTATAGAAAAAACAGTGGACACACCTATAAGCTAAAAAATGTATTAAGCAATCGTTTTAAAACAATGGCCACTTTTAAAGCTATCTTTCTTTGGTAATTTTGCGTGATTTCTTACTCCTACCTCGCTTATCCTTATTGTTTACCATTGTGAACAAGCTTTCGCGGTTTTTTCGCTAACCAACTAGTACGTTATCAAATTGTTAGCCAAGCCAATCCAAATGTGCGGAGTTGAAACGGATTTTTTTGATTTTTTCGGAAACTAGACAATCTTCCAAAAAAATTCTTTTTGCTTTGTGATCAGAAAATTAAATGCAATTTTTTGATGTCATACTGGCTAGGCTACACCCTCCCTTTAAGTCATGCAATTATCAAGAAATCACTTAAGCGTGTTGATTCTGACTGTTTTTTGGTTGGTATTCTAGACTTTACCCTGTAAATCGTAAATGTATTTTTTGGATTTCCAATATGTGGGATTCTTGTGTAACTCCTCGCCGTGAAATGAGGTAGCCTACTATCCCAACAACTTTTCTAGCGTCTGTATGCTTCTTGACTTTCGTGAATTTTCCTTGTTACATCCAAGCTCAAATTTAATTTACATGCAAGAATTATTTTAACGATTGACCGCTTTAGAAGTTTGATTTGCTTGTCACTTGGATCGGATTAAATTTGAATTTTGAATTTGAATCCGCTCACGAATTATTGATGAATTTGAATTTGATTTTTGGAAAACCAATGAATTTAAATTTGAATTTAATTTTTTCAAAGTCAATGAATTTGAATTTAGTTTTTTCAAAGTCAATCAATTTGAATTTAAACATTAAAAACAAAATGAATGGATCCAACCAATGCCATCGCCACGGAGGGGGGGCAGGGGTGGATCGTGTCCCCCTAACGGCCGCTTGTGCCCCCATTTTGGTTTACTAAAAATACTGCTTTTGTAACATAACGCAACGACAAGACAACAAACAATGCTGGAAAAAGAAATAATCACGTTTAAAATTAACTTTCCTTTGATGTTTTTTCGATTCTTCACGAAATTGTTGGCAACCAACTGCTGCACATTAATCTGTCGCAATATTCCGTCTTATTGACGCGCCTTTGCGGATGCGTCGCGGAAGAGACATCTAAGCCTGCAGAATCGTTACCGGTACTTCGTTAGTGATTATGAAATGAAACAATGGGTAAAAACTTTTTTTCAAAGACCAGTTGTTTTAATTTTTAGAGCACACTCAAGATTTTGAGGTCACAGTCAGAGGCGCAACTAGGGTGAAGGGGCTTAAGCCCCATTTGCAAAGTCCCTTCTAAAATTTAATCTCAAAATATAAGCGTTTAAACCTATTTTAGATTTGACCTAAAGTAAGGGGGGCTGAAGGTGAAAAGCAATTCAATTCTTTGAAATGCCTTTTGAATTTTAGCAATTTAGCTATTCATATGGATGCTAAAAGTGCGAAGGGGATTAAAATAGCGTTAAAATTGCTATTTTTTTTGCTTCAAAATCGCCCAGCGGTTGGGGGATTCGCCCTCAGCTCCACCCACATTCACTTATTATTTATTGTCTATGTCGGTCTGTGACACACTTGAGTTGCAGCGGTTTGGTCAGCACGGGGTCTAAATCAGGCAGTTTTTGTGGAAAAGAAATTTACTTTTGGTTCAGCTCTCTTAGCAAAATCCTGGTCGCACGTCTGGTAGCATTCACTGCTGTAGATAGATTTTTCAAGCGATTGTTGGCCACAGACGAAACGAGCTAAGAAACGCGGACGGCCTTATTTTAAAATTGCACATAATTGTAGTCGTTTAAGGTCTGAAGATCAGTTTGTATAAGCAAATTTTAGTGCCCCCTCCCCCATTTTTGGCTGGTGCCCACTCTCTTCGTTTGCTCTGGCGACGGTGCTGGATCCAATTCTGGATTCAAGCGACTTGAGTTGTTGGCTTATTACGCACCTGTGATGCGCTAATACACATTTGCGACTGCGAGACTTCGACTTGCTAGGTGCAAACTGCAAAATCCTCTTTGAGTCTTTGGTGTGAAAAGTAGGGTTGAATTTGAATTTTGAATTTGAATCCGCTCACGAGTTATTGATGAATTTGAATTATTTTGAATTCGACTTTTGCAAAATTATTGAATTTGAATATAGTTTTTTCAAAGTCAATGAATTTGAATTTGAATGTAGTTTTTTTTAAGCCAATGAATTTGAATTTGAATTTGAAAATAAAAAAAAATGAATGGATCCAACCCTGCTTGTCACTAAATTCAAACAAACTTGATCCTACGCTTCCTTTCTATTCTGTTGTGAATTCACATGATATTCCCTTCTGTTTTTTCTCAAGGTACCTAGTAAGGTTATTTGCTTTTAAAGTAAGACAGCAGCAAGCTGAGAGCTGGTGAACCAACTCTCAGTTGTAATATTGATTCCAGAAAAATGCAAAGGACTACAAAGGATTTTCACAACATTAGTTATCAAGCCAACATTTTTCTGATTTCCTTGACGCCCAAGATATGGCTTTCATTAAATGTGTAGCCAGTGAGACAGTGAGACAGTGAGACAATTTAACAACTATCTCACTGAAGCCAGTCATGTATACGAAAAGTTTACCAGAGCATCCTACCAAAACAATTATTTTATTCCTCTTTTAAATACGTCAAAAGCTCAAAGATCTATAAAATATCAAGGTCCTCTGATTTGGAACGCATTGGATGCCGATTTAAAAACATGTAAGACATTGCAATCTTTCAAAGCAAAACTTAAAAACTTACTATTGCAAAAATATGATCAAGAAACATAAGCTTAAATATTACCACTATTGTTTTTAGTTATTTTTTTACTTTTTTTTTTTTTTTTTAACCACAAGAGATTCCTGCTTCTCCCCTTCTCCCTCTCTCTTCCCTTCTCCTCTCCGCCGCTATTGTTTGTTTGTTGGTGTGTTCTCAAAAAAAAAAAAAAAAAAGATTAGATATTACTGAACAAAAAGTAAAGCTTCAATTACAATAGGTGGCTGCAGACACGAAGACAAAATCAGTCCCTTCGCAGTCTCCTTGTGCCTGTTTTGTTATAATTTTTTACCTTGCTCTGATTTATGCTGAATGTGTTTAATTTATTTTCATTTTGCATTACTGTGTGGGTTTGTGCTGTTTATTTATAACAGGTAACAAAATAAAATAAAGTTCAGTTCAGTTCAGTTGAGACAGCTACACATCAAAAACAACTTCATTCCATACTTATCTGGCTTCTTGGGCATGCACTGCTTGAAACTACTGCGACCTCGAAATGGTATGAGTTGTTTATCTACGATTACAAATGTACTCACGAAATGACATTTACTACAATTTTCAATAAACTGTTCCCACATACGTCGAAATGGAGCAACTTGTCATCTGTGTTGCGATCTTCACGACTGTCAATCAAACCGTAGGTTTGCTACAAGCTGCTCAAAGCGATTATGGCCGAAAGAAGCATGAAATATAGCCCTTCCGGATGAACCAGATGACCACAACGAGCGAAGCGATTCCTGTTGAGAACAAGACACACCAGTTAGGTACAGTAGACCATTAATATCCCTGATTTCACATAAGTCAACTGGCGCCTATTTGTCCGGATTTCTACCCTTTGCTCTCAGGTCCCGCTTAGCTCGATTGTTTATGTGCTTGATAATCTGCTTTAGCATATCTTCATCAAGGAAGCATGTAAAAGCATCTACTTTATTTTCGATTCTTTCGCCTTTCCGACTGGTCTTTCTCTGGTGTGTCTGTTATTACGTGCACGTGTTCTTGATGGTGGAGTACATATGGAAGCCCACACCTGACCATTTCTTCCCCTAAATATGCTCTGGGTCACAGTGTCACTGCTTTCCGTGGAATCATCACAGTTGCTCTCTTCCTCGCTGTTATCACTCATTTCATCTTCTGCACTAATGTGCACCTGGGCTGTTTAGAGAAGATGAATTATTCATATTATCGTTTGTCTCCTCATCATCATCATCTTCATGACAGTAGGTCGTCTTCAGAATCCTCGCTTACAACGCTATTGCCATAGTCCATAGTGCTATCCTCTAAATCTGTCCAAGCCGCCAGTTGTGTTGCAGATTTTCCTGCATCCAGAAGCCTTCTTGCTGGAGATTTTTTAAAACTTTACAAAACTTGCGTGAATGCTACAAGCAATTCATAAAAGTTTAAGTAGTGTTTATAATTTGACGTACTGTATATTTAACATTTGTGGTAGTTTGATAACTAGTTTTGATAAAAAAAAAGTACTTATTTACGAACAAATTACACTATTACCTAACTTGGGTCCCTATAGACCCAATAAGAGTTTTGCTTCAAAACCTTAATAACTATATTAAACTACATGAAAAAGTTTAAAGCAATCAATGTGCAACGGTAGAGAAGTGCATGCTTTGAGAATACTGTGAGTTAAGCTCATCGGAGTTAAGCACTCCGGGAGATATGGGAGGAGAAAAAACTGATCGGGTCGCCGGAGACCCACATAGGCGTTTAAGGGTTGTATTGTTATTTTTGGCAAAAAATGATTTTGCATTGGCACAGATTTTTTTGTTCATTGTTTCAAAAAGTGGCAAACTAAGTATATACTGTGGTAGCGTAACTACAAATAAGGCATGTTTCCAAAACAAATTTGTGAAAAAGCATTAAATCTTTGTCACCATCTGCACGGTAGTTTAAAATAAGCTCATCCTGCTTGATTTTTATTCTTTGAAGTGTACTCAACTGAACTTTTCTGGTAGTTTGCAATTATGTCTTCAATATTTTTCAAGAATTGTTTCAAAATAAGACACCTCTGACGATCCCAACAACGGGTGGAAGAGCTTTTAATCTTACTGTAAAGCAAGAGTGACCAGAGTCCTGCCGACGATGACATTTTTTCTGGTCCACTTTTGGCCTTCAATTTGTTTCCGACGGAATTTAGTCGACAGTTATGTTCGAAATGACCCAAGATGCACTAAAAAAAACCCAAAGGCTTTTTTAGTTTTTTGCAGTCTTCACTAGTTTTTTGGCCTATTTTCACAGTTTTTGGCCAATGGTCTTGAACTGATATATTCTAGCACGCAAAGTAGTGCCATCAAGAACTATTGGACCGAGGGCGCCTTCGCGAAGTCTCATTTGGCACTAATTCAAACTTAGGGCAGCTCTGTTAAAAGGATCTAGTGTAAACTGAATTTACATAGCTTTCATGCTTCTATATCCCCTGCTGTTTATTCACGTTTTTGAATAAAATGGTTAGAATAACAAAGAAGAACTGTACTTAATTATGATCGTTCACTTTTAAAAGCAGGCTTTTCTGCATAAGCTGTAAGCTTTTTGCACAACGTATCTCTTGTAAGTTTTGTGTAGCTTGATTACTGGTTGATGAAGAGTAGTTTTTTTGGTCATCCTTGTATGACTCAGAGATACCATCAGGAGCATTAGGCCTACTCATTACTGGCCTTAGTAGTAAGCTACTAGCATTTTCAGAACTGGCAGCCGGTGGGTTATCCTTTAGTGCATTATGCCGCAAAATAATTTTCTTTTGATTGTTTTCAACATCTTTTAATTCAGACTCCATTTATACCAAGGTTTTCATTAAGTTTTCCATATTTCATTTATCCACAAATTCAAAATTATAAATTATTGTAAAAGTAATATAATATTATTGTTAGGCTAATTTAGCAAATGAAGAACCTAGTCGAAGAGCATTTTCTGAAACTTATTCAAATAGACCTGTTTTGTTATGGACCTGTTTGTACGGCAGCGAGTTGTGCAGGCCTGTTCCTAGTGTACTTCGATTTAGCATTTATCTATGACCGCGTAGTGTTCCATTCCAAATTCGTGCGAAAAGATTACGTTAGTGACTGAATAGCAATATATCGTTCCATTTCCGCGGCAATAAGTAAAATTCTTGTCATAACAACTAGAAAACTACCGTACAACAAAAAGTTGGAAAACATTTTGTGCAATTCAGTTTGAAAAAGGCAAAGCTCTCAATTTTCAAAGCAGTTTTTGTCTTCATTCTCACCTATGGTCATGAATCTTGGGCAATGACCCAAAAGAGTGCGATCACAAGTGCAAGCGTCCAAAATGAGGTTTTTACTAAAAATCGAAGGAGTTGCACTGTTTAACAAGGTTAGTAGCTCTGAGATTCGAAATTCTCTTAGCATTGACCGTTACTTCTCCGAACTGAAAGAACTCAACATAGATGGCTTGGCCATGTAAGTAGAATGCCTCAGGAAAGACTCCCCAAACAAGCTTTACTTGCCAAAGCAAATGGGAGAAGACCAGTTGGACGATCTAGAACTAGATGGACCAATTACATTGAAGATGTTGGATGGAATCGCTTGGGACTTTACCCAAGCGAAATGATGGATGTGATGAAAACCGTAAATTGGCTTAATCTCAAGCTAAAGGCGGCTTAATCTTGAGCTGCTTCAAGACCGTGAAGGCGACTTAATCTCGAGTTGCTTCCCTGCAACCCTCACGGAAAAGCGGGCTATGAATCAAGAAGAAGAACATTTCGAATTTTAATCAAAGTAATTCTGAAGTTCTGTTCCACCAATCAACTTTTCAAACAGATAGATATGTAGGAAGCAATTGAATCTTAAAAGTACGTCTTTCTGACATCTTTTTTTATTATAAACTTTAAATAACAGCATTAGTAACGAAAAGTCACAGTAACACTGGTAATCACAACTACAATAAGAAGTTAAAAAAAAATTACGAAGAGAGGATTACCGAAAGCGTGATTTTATTATAAAGTTTGTCACAAAAAAAAATGGATTAGTTTGTGTTTGTAATGCGAGTAGGCCTAGACTCGAGATAAAGACCAATTGCTGAAAGTTGTAATGCTGCAATTGCTGTTGAAGAGAATGCTTCAGATTCTAATTTTTATTGCTCGACTTCGCTTCATAACGTTGGTGTTGAAGGCCTTGCTGTAATCTTTGACCGCGGAAAAAAATTACCGGTATTGAAACTTCAAAACCTGCTTAGTTTTCAAACAATTCTGTACTCAGGTTAAATAATGAAAAAACTTAATGTTTTTTAAAGCTGAACCGTGTCGACGAGGCAGTATAATGAAAGTCATCATCTGATCATTGCATATGCGTATCATAAATTCATAATGGTGCTTGAATCATAGACGAGATCCAACATTCTCTCTCATATAGCCCAATTAAAAAAGTTGACGCAGGCCACGATCATTTTGGCTAAACGTTTCGTACGAAGTAATTTGCAACGACAAATTGCTTATTACTTTTTTTGAGAAGTAAGGACTACGGTAATTTCATTACTTTTTTAAAGTAATTTTTAGTGAAGTAATTTTATTACTTTTGTGCAGTAATTTCCCCGACCCTGGCGTAGCCAGGGGGGCAGAAGCAGTGGCGTCGCTGGGGTGGGGGGGGGGCGCTCCGGGTGACACCATATTATGATGTGCGACAATAACTCCACTGATTTGTGGTAAAGACCTCGTTTTTTCATTTTGTTTGGTCTCCAACCCCATTTGGACCCAAACCCCACTAATCTCACGGCGAAGACCTTTTTTTTTTCTTCACCTATTTTTGGACCGAAAAAGGGTGACATCGCGTAATCCCGCCCCGGGTGCCGCATCCTTAGCAACGCCTCTGGGCAGAGGGCCCGGGCATCACCAAATTGAAATGCACCAATGATGAAAATGTGACAAAAAAGCCTATTGTTTCTTCAGTTTCAATTTCTTTTAGCATTTTTTGCAAAGCAGTAAACGCCAACAGCAGTAATTAATAATAATATTAACGACCAGGAGGCCCGAGCGCCCTAATAGACCTTCCAAAAGTCAACTTTTTGAACGGCTCAACCTAGAGCGTTAGTTGTTTTTTGTTTATATCCGCAGATGTTTAAGACGCAAATATTTTGAAATAGTTTGGGGGTACTACCACCCCCTCCGGGGACTCCCCCAAATGGAACCTCCAAAATTCAATTTTTTGAACGGCTCAAGCTAGGGCGATAATTTTTTTTTCTTTATATCAGTCGATATTTAAGAGACAGATATTTTGACAGAGTTTGGGGATATCACCTCCCGGGTGCCCCCAAATGAGCCCCCCAAAATGAATTTTTTGAACGACTCAAGCTAGGGCGTTAGTTTTTTATATCAGCTGATGTTTAAGAGACAAATATTTTGACATACTTTCAACGGCTTAAGCTTCGATAGCATTTTTTTTTTGTTATCTGTAACTATGTAGTCGATAAAATATAATTTTGACAAAGTTTGAAATTCCAAATCTTCTTGGGTGTCCCAGAAGATATTTCAAACTAATTTCTTAACGGGAAAGCAAAAGTTTTTTTTCGGAGAATCTCACTGTTCAGCGTGCGTCGTCGTTCACTAAGATTGCTTCTCAGCTAGCTCCCATCTAGTTACCCAGTAACATTACTGGGTAACATAATATACCAATTCTGAATAAAATTAGCACACCAGTACTGGTAGGCTACGCTGTATGCACCTGGTACCGTAAAGCGGCTTTTACCGAACATCTGTATTTACGGATAAGCGTACAAACATAGTACGCATGCGCGTGTTAAAAAATGCGCATGTATAAAAGTTTTACTCGTGCTGGTTTGTTTTATATTGATCCGTGTTTTCGGGCATTTGTAAAAAAATTTTGTGGTGTGACGTCACAAGATTGCTTGGTGTATGTTACTAGCCTTCGAAACTTTTGATATGGGTTCGGTTTTCATTAAAACCAAAACTGTAAGTTTTTACACAAACGTAGTAAACTTTTTTTCCAATCAATTTCGGGATTTTATTGTTTGAAGTTTTTTCAAAGTTTTAAAAATTAGACCTAATTAGGTACCATGGGCGCCGGCATTGGGGGTCATACTGGCTCTATACGGATTAATACTGGCTCTGTTCCCCCTCGGAAAAATTTTCTGCCAACGCTCTTGATTAATCGACCTTTTTTCTTTTGGTCTTTAGTTCTTTATCAAATCAAATGTTTCATTCTCGCTGTAATACGCCGAAGCATGTAACGAGTTGGCGGGGCCCATCTCAGCGTCATTGCCCCAGGGCAACACAACTCCCTTCAAAGAAATGTCGCAGCGGAGGCGAGCCGTTGGAACTCTGTGTCTGATTTGACCCGCCGGAAATTTAAACCTCAGACCCAGAGGTGCCAATCTTTGTTGAGCATTTGGAGGATAATTTGCAATTTACCCCATTTTTGCCCTATTTTTAACATTGGGGGGATGAACCTCGAGCACGATTTTGTTCAGATGAGCAAATTAAGTGAGGACCAAAAAAAAGTCTTCGCCAAAAATGGAACACTTTTTTCCCCAAATTCAGGTGAAGATTAAAGAAAAAAAAAATCTTTACCAAAAATGGAATACTTTTTTTTCCCCGAATTCAAGTGGACATCTACGCTCAGACGCACACAAGAGTCAAAATATTAGGGGGATACAGTCAAATTATTGGGG
Organism: Trididemnum nubilum; assembly: GCA_963965965.1. Taxonomy (NCBI): domain Eukaryota; kingdom Metazoa; phylum Chordata; class Ascidiacea; order Aplousobranchia; family Didemnidae; genus Trididemnum; species Trididemnum nubilum. Next base: position 7,171,702 of record OZ014472.1, read on the forward strand.
GATATATCCCCTCATCCACCCCGGGTTTCGGCACCCCTGCTCAGACCTTCTGCTCCACAAACAAACGCGTCACCTTTCGACCAACTGGACAGTCGCTCGATCCTTCTCGTCATATTGTTTCTTTTTGTTAAATTTTAAATTTTTAATTGAATTTGAATTTTTAATTGAATTTAAATTTCAAATTTAAATAAATTTAAATTTTGTTAAATTTTTTAATTTAAATTTCTTTTTGTCATATTGTTCCTTTGAACGTTTGCTGAATTTGTGATATATTTATTTTTTGGCAATGAAAGATTGCTCCTACTACTACCAGAGATGGGCACGCGCTACTTCAAAAGTAGCGCCCCTCCAGCTACTAGCCCTAAAAAGTAGCGTCGCTACTTGTACTACTAGCCCTAAAAAGTACCCGCTACTCGTCTTCAAAAGTAACGCGCTACCACTATTTTACCACGAAAGTAGCGGCGCTACCCGCTACTGCTACCCCCTACTTTGAACAACATTTAAAATTTTTTTGCAGTGACTTGTGAGTATTTGAGTATATACTGGGATAATTAAGAAGATAAATTATAAGTTATCATCGACTGTCTTGTGAATAAAGTAGCTAAAAAACAATGCATTTTTTGAAATCAGTATATTTCAATTTTCACGTACAGTATTTTTAACCTCATTTGTTCTTACCTATAGTTGTAGTATCAAGTGACAGAAACTTCATTAAGTATAAAGTGGCATATCTAATTTTGCTTAGTTAAAAGTTAAGTTTTGTTTTAAATTAGATTATTAAGCCTATGTTATAAAACAAATCATTGAAATCAACAATGGCAATATAGAAAAGATCAAGAAAACTCTATTGATTACCTACCTTTAAATATTTTTTCCTGCTAAAGCTAGCTTTGGACCAAATTTGTTTTTAGATGTTGAGCAAAATTGAGTTTTGTGTTCTTATAAACTTAATATTATTCTTACAAAAAAGGTATATAATAAATTATTAACGGCGTTTTTGTGATAAAAAAAAGAGTGATTATATTATTTACATCGCTCAAATTAAAGCAATGCTTCGTATTTTTCATTAATTATATTTATTCATTGTTGAAACAAAAACAAACACTTAATCAACCGGTGCATGTTACTAGCAGGGCATTTTTCATTTCTTTTTTTTTTTAAAGCATTTCTTTTTTCCATTCAATCCTGAACATTGCTGTGCAAACAAACCAACAAAATAAAATTGTTCGATTGCAACTACAAATCACAGCAACAAAACTCCACAAAGATTTTCTCAAAGTTTTGTTTTTGCTTATTTTTTTTTTGTTATTTTATTTTGATCTTTAACTAAAATAGACCTTGTTTATTATTTTAGTCTTCAACTATAATTGACGGAAAACGCTACCGCATTTCGATAAAGACCTTTTTTTGGTCTTCACCTAAAAAAATTAACGAAAAAAGTTACTGCATTTCGTAGTTTTCAAACCGCACCCCCCACAAAAAACTTTTTTGTCCCCCTTCCCACAAACACACTACACCGGTGCCGGCCAGCCTTTAACTGTCTAATGCGACGTAAGCCAGCGCAAGTCTCTACTCTGGTGCCTTATAGCTGTATCTTTGCATTTTTTTAGTTCGCTTTTTTCGTACTTAATAAACCTACTACCAGTTTATAATAACTAACCTATAGCTGAGTATGCGCTACTCCTATCCAGATACAGTTGCTACCAACCACGGCCATGTGGCCATAGTTTAGTTTAAACTTTGAGAGGACAGACGTGATCTCCCCTACAAATCTCTTGTTGGAAATTGCAAAACGTAATAAACTCATCATTTTAACGTCACATAAAAAGTTATTTTGGCATTCTCACCCGTACTAACAATTTTGTGAACTAAATATAACAATTTACTAATGTATCTGTTTTTGATTTTATTAAACCTTACAATAAGCACGTGAAATAAGTAGCGGTAGCGGAATAGTTCATTTTCTAAAAGTTGCGGCGTTACCGCTACTTGCCCTAAAAAGTAGCGTCGCTACCGCTACCTGCTACTCGGTTTCTGTAGTAGCGGCGCTACGGCTACTCAAAAAGGATTGGTAGCGCCGCTACTACAGTAACGTGCTAGCGCACTAATGCCCACCTCTGACTACTACTACTCTATTTTTGCGAGCAAATCAAACTGAATTCTAAGGAAGCAATTCAGTCAATCTTTTGATTTTTGAGATAAGGAGCAGTTGCTCTGAAGGAAAATTGCAAACTAGGCATTTCCAAGTCTTAGTTGTTCCGCAAACCACAAACAAATCTACCATAATTTGTGGAAATTGCATTCGTAAATAATATAATATCATTGCGTTCGTAACAGACTAACAGTTGCAAGCATTTAAAACACACGATTGTGCCAGAGATTGGGTGTGGTTCGGATGGACATCACAAATTAAAGGCGGTGAATCATCCAGCCAATTCCGGTGGTTTACAATAGCTAAAATTGAACCATAATTTTTGATATTTTTTGTTTTGATTTTGGGACTGCGGTTGCAAAGATATTCAACAAATACAAAAAGATGTCCCCCCGAAAAAAGTTTTTGGAAACTCTGAGTTTTGACCTTTCCACCAAAACCACGTCAGTTCTCTAAACTATTAGGCCTACTGTAATCTTATGAAACTATTAGGCCTAAACTATTTAGAAATAAACTATTTAGAAATAAACTATCTCTAAACTAATAGGCCTACCACAGTTCTCTAAACCATTAGGCCTACTGTGGTTTTGGCGGGAAGAACAAAACCCAGAGTTTCCAAAAACTTTTTTCGGGGGGACATCTTTTTGTATTTGCTGAATATCTTTGCAACCGCAGTCCCAAAATCAAAACAAAAAATATCAAAAATTATACTTCAATTTTAGTTATTGTATACCATCGGAATTGGCTGGATAGTTCACCGCCTTTAAATTAAGTCGTTACGAATTAAATTTAGTTTGTGAGTTGCCAATTTGTGATTTTAGGTTCTAATATCACCGAGAGCAACAGCTTTTTCAAAATTAGTTACAGAATTTTTGAAAATAAAAGATTGTTTTTTAAAAAGATGTATGAAATTAGGATGAAGCAACTTAAGGAAGAAAAAATCAAGAAAAGTACCTACAGATATACTACGCAGAAGCTGTAATTGTAATTGTTGTAACTTGTAACCAATGCAGTAAGTAATTGTTTTGGTCATTAGAGGAAGAATTGTTCTAGTCATGCCTCCTAAATCCACCTAGTTTTAATCTCCAACAACTTCATGTTTGTATAAACTTAATTGCTGTATGCATGATTTGCTGCACATGCTTTGCAGTTGGCAGTGCCGTAAGTAATTGTTTTTTGCCTAATTACTGTTAGGTTCATCTGAGTGTTGAAAGTGTAACTAGCTGTAATCATTGTTGAAATTAATTGTTTTGGTCATTTCTTCAAGTATTTTGTCCCTTGCTCGTAATACTCAAAACTCAATTCTCCTACTCTCTCTAACAGTACATCTCCTACACTCTCTAACAATTCTGACTTATGAAATCTCAGATCATTTACCAACATTTTGTATTTTAGCCAAAAGGCCTTTATATTGTGCTCATGACAAAAAAATGATAAGAGACCTAAAAAAGTTTAATAGAGATAACTTTCTAGATGACATAAGCAACTTATCACTCAAAACTAATGCGCTGATTTTAGGTAACAAAGACTACTGTTCAAATAAGGCCATGACTCAATTCCTAGAAGGATTTTCTAAAATAGTAAATCAGCATGCACCTCTTCGACCTCAAACAAGAAAAGAAATTAAACTAAATGCAAAGCCTTGGCTCAGTAACGGAATACTAAAATCTATTCAAACAAAAAATGCATTATTTAAAAAATGTTATAAAAAAAATGATCCAGTTTTGATAGAAAACTACAAAAAATACTCCAACAAATTAACCTTCATCAAAAGAATAGCTAAACAAAACTACTATGCTCACATGATACAGTTAAATAAAAATGATCTTTCAAAACAATGGCGATTAATAAACCAAATTTTAGAAAGAAACAACAAACACAAGGCATCAATAACTAAACTAATAAATGAAAAAAATGAAAGTCTAACCAGTAATGTAGAAATTAGTAATAATTTAAACGCGTATTTCATAAACATTGGCCCAAAAATGGCATCCAAAATACCTGAAACTGAAACACCAAACACTATTTCATCTTCACCAAATTCCTTTTTCTGTGAGCCTTGCACAGAAGGTGAAGTCTTTCGAGAAATGATGCATTTAAATGGAAAAAAATCAGTAGGAATCGAAAATATTCCCATCAAATTTATCAAAATGTCAGCTGAATATACTTCATCTGTTTTAGCTGACATGTATAATAAATGTATGCAAGATGGTGTATTTCCCTCAAAATTAAAAATTGCTAAAGTAACCCTAATTTTTAAGAATGGGTGCAGATACACAGCCTCAAACTATCGTCCCATCTCAGTTTTATCACCCTTCTCCAAAATATTTGAAAAAATTATTTACAATAGACTGAACAACTATTTTAGTAACCACAATATTTTAACAAATGAGCAATTTGGTTTCAGAGTTAAACATTCAACTAGTCATGTAATTTGTGATGTTATAAACAAATTACAAAACTCTTGTGACAACAAAAAATTTACTTGTCTTATCTTGTTAGATTTATCGAAAGCATTTGATACCGTGAACCATAAAATCTTGCTAAGCAAACTTGAAAAATATGGAGTGAGAGGAAACTCTTTAAAATTAATTAATGCCTATCTAACAAACAGAAAACAAGTCGTTCATGTTAATAACACCTATTCAGACCAGCAAAGCATAGTATGTGGAGTTCCACAAGGTTCTACCTTGGGACCATTATTGTTTTCAGTATATATTAATGATCTACCAAATGCTTCAAAATTTCAAACGCGACTGTTTGCTGATGATGCAGCGCTGTTCCTATCTAATAATGATTTAAAAACCCTTAACAAAGATGTAAATTATGAACTACTTAACATAGAAGCATGGTTAAATGCCAACAAGTTATCCTTGAACTATTCAAAAACAAAGTATCTACTTATAAAGCCCAAGACTAAAACTTCTCAAATGTGCAAATTTGCTGTTACAATAAAAGGCATTGAACTAGAAAAATGTCAGTCAGCCAAATATCTAGGAATAATATTAGATGAAAACATGAATTGGGAGCCTCATATTCAATTTTTAGGAAAAAAATTGTCTCAAGCAGTTGGTATTATTGCAAAAATGCGCCATTACCTTAACCAGAAAAATCTGATTAATTTGTATTATGTTTTCGTTTATTCACAAATACTGTATGGTATTCTTGGCTGGGGTTGTGCATCTCAAACTAGGAAAAGACCCATTTAAATCCTTCAGAACAAAGTATTAAGAATTATCAACAAAACTTCCTGGAAAGACAAAATAATGAACAACACTTTGTTTTACAAATATAAATTTTTGAAAATTGATGATATTTATAACTATGAAGTAGGAAAGTTTATGTATCTCAATGATATAAAAGCATTGCCTCAGATTTTTAAAAACTACTTTTTATCCCTTGATCTTGCTCACAATTACAACACTAGAAGTAAATCTAACAAAAATTATTTTCTAGACTTTGTGAGAACTAATTCTGGAAAAAATTCACTTAAATTTAAAGGAGTCCAACTTTGGAATAATATACCTACAAAATTAAAATCATTCTCGTTTTTTCGCTTTAAAAAAGAATACAAGAAGTTATTGTGTGAGCAGTATAAGTAAATAAAAAAAATTAAACCAATTGATTCGTGCTATCTAGATTAAATTTGAGTTTGTTGCTATAAAAGGAAAGTTGAAACTGCTGAATTGTCAGAAGGCTGGCTATTTCAGAGCTATGACTTTCTGCATGAAAGTGTATTGCATTGTCGTTTTGAACTTGTATATATTGCTCAGCAAACTTGTTTATAGAGCTACTTTTTTGCAACAATTGGCTGCTACTTTTATTTTATTACATGGTGCCTTGTAATTCTTGCTTGCATTTCTTTGCCATTTACTTTAGGTTCAAAAAAGGATATGTGTGGGTGTGCTATCTTAATTACTTTTTTTCTTTTTTAAAAATCTATTCAATCATTAATTTATTTACACTATCAATAACAACAAAATGACAATTCTATTGAGACATTTACTACAATAATTCTTGACAAGAGGGAGGCAATGAATTGATCTTTAGGTATCTGATTCTGCAGCCCCCATGTTCATCCAGAGAAAAACTTAATTTATTAAGGTTACCTCTTAATCATTAAATCAAAAACAGGATAGTGCAATCATAATATGAAATGTAAATTTTCAACTATAATTTGGTGAAAGATATTTCTTGTGTTTGCTTTTGAAGAGTCTTGTTAAGGGATTTTAAATTTTTGGTGGGATGTTGTTCTCGATTTCGACTTCTTGACCTTTAATGCATTGTTGAGATTGAGTGGTCGAATGTCGGGGACTGTATAAGTTATTACGTAGTGGGTCGAATGCTCTGGTAGCGCATGAGAAGATTTTTTTGTTTAATTATTTTTTTTTTGTTAGTGAGAAATTTGGGATGGAAGGTTATCAGTAAATTAAGTCTGTTCCTTTTAAAGTTTGAGGGTGTGCTCCCTGAATTAAATTTAATACTCTGTACGACTTGAATTTATATTTTAAGTTTATTGCCATAAAAAGAGAGTATGATTACTGTTGAATTATCAGTAGGCTGACTATTACATAGTTATGACTTACTGCATATAACAATGTTTTCATTGTCTTTTTTGAACTTGTATATGGTGCTTTTTTTTTGCAGCAGTTGATTACTATGTTTATTACACGGTGCCTTGTTGTTGTTTTTTTTTTGGCTTGTTTTTGCTTGCGCTTTTCTTATAGCCATTTGCTTAAGAATTGAAGTCTGAAGTGGGAGTGTGGGTGAAGCTGACTTGATGAGTACTGCTCCTTCGCTTCATCCACAGTATGCATAGACTGTGGTTTCGCGTTGTTCAGCTTTTACAGATGTCATTGTGTGCCTCTTTTTGTGCATGCTGAAAGAATAAACTACTGACTGACTTTGTATTCGAACAATGCACCTGCAATCGTATAGTTATTTTAAAACTGGAAGTACATTGCTTAACAGTTAACAATGCTGTATTTATTTAATTATAAGTGCTTTACGCAGGAAGTGCAGTAGTAGTGCTGTTAATGTAAAGGTAATAATGATAACCAATGCTGCAAGTAATTGTTTTTGTCATGCTACGTAAAACCACTTTTTTTAATAGATTCAGTCTTTAATAATTCATCATTTATTTAATATGTATAGTTATTCTCAATTTTTATATCCAGATAAACTAATCCTTTCCTTACGTAGATTGTATGCTAAAGTTGATGTAAAATACATAGAAACATAACATAAAAGACACTCCTCAACTATCATTCTATTTTCCAGGCAATTTTATCTGAATTACTTTGGATGCTGGCCATAGGGTTTAAGGTTGTTTACGTCATACAGCCGCCTGTAATTGAAGTACTTTAAGCCGTTATGAACTTATGAACTAATAGATTTCATTGTGATATTTTTTAACTGTTTTTTTTATGCCTGCGAAATTTTTTTGCATTGTCTGTGCCAAATCTTGTTAATCCAATCAAAATGCCATCTACTGTGATATTTGCCAGAAATGGCTTCACCAAAAATGTTCTGAACTGTCAATTAAAGAGTTTACTGAATTGGGTAAATCTAATTTGCCATACTTTTGCATTAAGTGCTACGAAACAATCTTTCCATATCACAACTTAAACAAAGCTGAATTTTCTGAAATCCATTCAAACGAGGGAAAAAGTTCTTTGTCCAATTTTCTACATATGTTTGATGATAATTTATGTGACTTTTCAAATAACTACATAACCCCTGAAAATTTTTACAAACAATATGCTACGAGCACCAATGATGATTTTTTCATGTTGCAGATCAATGCACGAAGTCTAAACAAACATTTTGAAAAACTTGAGGAATTTGTGACACAACTTGGAAAGTTACCTGAGATAATAGCAATATCCGAAACCAAACTACACTCAGAGTTTAAAATGCAACTTCAAGGCTATACTTTCATTCAAAACAACTCTAATACAAATGCAGGTGGAGTAGGAATGTTCATTAAAGAAACTTTAACTTTTCAATCTTTAAACAAATATCAACTTAATACGGAGGGTTGTGAAGATTTATGGATAACTGTTAACATAAACAACACAAAAAAAGTCTTTCGGGTTTTATATAGGCATCCACAAACTGACTTTACCAAATTCAACAAATCTTTTGAACTAACCCTGGCGACACTGAATAGGGAAAAGGCACAATATTATATTGGTGGTGATGTGAATATTAACTTATTGGACTATGAATCAAAAAGCAGTGTCAAAAACTATGTAGACATGCTTTGTAGCTCTGGTTGCCTACCTTTAATCAAACACCACCCTACTCGAATAACTCCGACTAGCTCCACACTTATTGACCACATTTACACCAATGCTACAACACAAAACATCACATCCAATGTTATGTTGAATGATTTTTCTGATCACTTTCCTGTTTCAGTTCTGATAATAACTTAAATAATAAAAGCATTCTAACAACTAGTATGATAAGAGATTACAAGTCTTTCAAACCAGAAGATTTCATAGTTGATCTATCTGAAGAACTAGATGGAGTAAATTTCACTTTAGATCTTCCTTCCTCTAGAGATGATTTTGCAACTTTTCTCCAAATCTTTGTCAACGCCTTGAACAAACATGCTCCATTAAGAAAAAAATCAAGAAAAGAGGTTAAACTCGGCAATAAGCCATGGATCACGAAAGGCATATTAAATTCGAGCAAGACCAAAAACAAACTGTACCAAATAAGTCTCACTGGAAAATCAGAGGACGTTAAGCTGTACAAAGCCTATCGCCACAAGTTGTCCCACATTAAAGAATTGTCAAAAAGAGAATATTATTCTAAACTTGTTAATGATTCAAAACACAACATGAGAACACTATGGAAAACCATTAATGACATCACTAAATTCAAAAAAAGATCAAATTTGCAAATTACTGAATTACTTGATGAAGCAGGCATAAAAGTCACTGACCACATTAACTCTATTGTGCAGGTGCTCAAAATCGATGCTAATAGCGAGACACTGTGTCGTTTCGACACAGTCAAGTTCAAACGCTTATAACTTTTGAAAGAAACGAGCTAGTTGCATAGTTTTTTTGCTATTTGGTGAAAAATTTATTCAAGAATGTTTAAAGCTAAACTGCGTCTTACTACAAGCTGCAACACATTTGCAATTTGATTTTAAATAAAAGTGATCAAAATCCTTTATTTTTCGCTAATTTTTGCTATCATCAATCACAAACTTGGCTGGAAACCGACGACTCGCCCAGTTTCTGTATCGCTGATGACGTGTTTTACGTAAAGCCCAACGCAAAAATATTTGCTAAACACAAACAAATTAATCACATTTTTACGAATCACTGAATTCTAAGTGTCAACAGATAGTGTAACATAGCTAAAAATTTATTCTTTGTAATTGTTCAGCTTACTAAAACATAATGCTGTATTTTATCAGTTAACTACATCTCCATTAAAAATTAACTCAATTAATCGAAAATAGTAGCAGACTTTTTTACCTTATTTTACGCTAATTTCATGTGATTACGGTATAGACCAAAATTTTATTAATATAAATAATATTGTATTTAACTTCTTTCATTTCAAAATTCAAATATGGTAATAATTTATGTTGATTCATGCTTACGAACTGCGCACTATGCTTTTGGTTCTAGCTGACCACACCATTACAGGGCAGTTTTTTTAGAGTTCTGTTTGCAAATTTGTCTTCTTGTTGGGGCCCTAATTTGTGGTTAGAGAATGCGTCAATAGTACAAGGTTATAAGTAACGAAAAATAATTCACCAGTTGAGAATCAAACGAGTAGTAATACATATCCTTTTAATCACCAACTCCACGCTTTACTAATTAATTGATTATTGACCTACTTCGCTACTGCATGGGATAGTTGGTGAAGAAGTGACAAATTTTCAAAAATACTGCATTAGAATCTAACACCGCGAAGCGATATCCGGGGACCGCTGGAAAGCAAGCTTTTTTTGCATCAATTATCATACTACACTATCAATGCATTTTGATTTTGCCGGAAATAAATTTAAGTTTCATTGTTTACACAAAAACCCAAACTCTGGTAGCCAACTAACCGACAAATGTTGGTAAGTGTTAAACCGCTAAATGCTTTGTTTATTGCTTATTCTGTGTTTAGTGTATACAATAATTTTTCTCTTCTGACCCCGAAACTACAAAATTCCGATTAGCAACATAACAATCTGTCTTCAAAAACTAATTTTTTGCGATTTGGTTTGATTACTGGTATTTAAGGTCAGCAAAAAAGACTAGGTTTTAAGTTTGTTTACAAAAACTTAAATCTTGCGGGATTCAATTTGGAAGGGATTCCCAAATCCAAAGTTTTTTCTTTTTCTTTTTATATCTTCCTACCCTGATAATTTTATTTGTTCAAGCATTGTTCAAGTTTTGTTCAAGCACTAACAACTTTCAAATTTTGAGGGGGCCATTGCAGAAGAATTTTTCCTCTTGGCACTACGATTTACCGATATCTACGATAGATCAAAGTTTTGCAGTTTCTATTGTAACGGTCTAGGAGTAGGAATCAAGTAAAAAAACTAACAAAACAATGTGTTCCATTTGGTTTGCGTGTTTAGATACCTTTTTTTTATCGATTTCTGTTGGTTTATTTCCGAGATATAGCGTTTCAATGTTAATTACTTTTTTTCGGTTTTCGATGTGTGAATTTGTGATAACTTGACCACACATCCCAAAATTGGTTTTCTCGTAGCTTTTATCTACAGTATCTTCGTGTTCTGTATGAATTTCAGGTTATTACATTTTGTCGCTTGCAAGTAGTAGCAAATTGACGAAGTTTTACCGCTCAGGCCCGGTGCCAGAGTGGCGTGACTAGGGGGGGGGGCATGAACAATTTTTGGGGGACACAAAAACTTTGTTCCCTCGAATTCTAGAGTAAAGACAAAAAAAAGATCTTCACCACAGAATCTGCGAAAAATCTGTCCTTGCTCACGGATTCTGGATTGATGGTTAGTATTTTGGGGGTCTCAGGTCTCGAACTGTACTCCAGTGGCTCCGAGTCTGTTACTATCTTTGGGGCACAATCCTGGATTGGGGAGCATAATTTTCGTTTGTGCTGCACAAGCAGGGATTTGGAGGCGCACGGCCCCGGAAAGCTCCCCCCGTGGCGCTGGGCCTGTTACCGCTTATTTGGCAATTTTTTTGAGGTATCGGACCCTAAACTGCGGTCAGGTGATTGATCAGCAAAAAATTATTGTTTGACGCTTTTATCTATCCCCATTTCGCGTTCAAATTTCATTTTTTTACATTTAACTTTTGTGAGTTACTGTATAAGCAAAGTAATGAACTTCAAATAATTGCAGCCTCTGATGCAAATCGCGAGTATAACAACAAAGGTCCTAGCTACTACTGCGTGTATCGCGAAGTCTCAAATGTTTTTCCGATAAAGATCACAGATATACCCACAAATAACACCAATATTGTAAATTATGGCCTACAGAAAAAGTTAAACTGCCAATACTTGTTAGTTTCCAATAATATCTGAGCACATTATTTTATATCGCGTTCAATTTTTTTTTCAAATTATTGCGTATGTTATCGCCATCATCTAAACGAGAACTAACCGCAAATTCAATAAGGGTATTTAAAGTTAGGCAAACCGTATTAGACTAGAGCAATGGTTCTCAACCTTTAATAGTCTGTGGCCCCTTTTAGAGACTCTCAACACCAGTTTCCCCCTTTTCGGCTATAAAGTTTTCTGTACTAATGACAAACCGACTGAAAACCAAAAACTAAAGGTCCTCAACACAATTTGATGAGATTTTTCCCAAAATTTTGATTGAAGACCAAAAAAAGTCTTCACCACACTTCGAAGGGATTTTTCTCCAAATCCCAAATTTCCATGAAAGTCCAAATAAGGTTTTTTTTTCGTCCAATGTTCCGAGCCCCTTAATTAATGTCTCGTGGCCCCTTCATTAATGTCTCGTGGCCCTGGTTGAGAACCACTGGACTAGATCAAACTAATTAGTGCGTAGCGAAGCAACTCAATGCAGTAGCCTAACCGCAGCTTTGCTTTAGGTGAGAGTTGGAATGGCATCACTAATGACGCAAAGGCTATTAACATTAGGGTTGCCAATAAAAATTATAACATTAGAAGCTCCAGCGTCGTGTTTGAAGTAAAATATCTTTGGAACGGCTTGGTCAAGAGGAATGGAGTCAACGCCAACCTAGTCTTATGCGATTGGCCTAGCTTTAGATACCCCCATTGATTTTGTCTTTAGTCCTAGTTTATTAAAAATGCTGCACTAAAATGTACGTTATGCCAAAAAGATTTTTCAAAAAACAAAAATTATGCTTTATCTTTATGATTAAATTCATCTGAAAAACAGAAAGCAGGTCTGTAACTAAAAGGATAGTTAATTTTTTAACAAAAAAATTCAACATTTTTTAAATAGATTGGGCGGTATTTATTGCATAACGTAAACAAGTGCATACTAAAGGCAAAAACACCAAAGTAGAGGCCGAAGACAACATGGTGCTATTCATAGGTGGGCACAAATTCGTTAATCCGTTAATAACGAAGCTAACTTTTTCATTAACTCAGTAAATCGTTAATTTTTTTTTGTATTAACCCAATAAATTAACTTCCGTTAAGTTTCGTTATCTTACGTTAAGGTTTTAATTGCTAATTTCTAGCACCATTCATTCATCCTACCAGTACAACCAGTTTGCACTGGTAACACTTGTTGCGTATTAGCACAAGTTTTATAGAAAAGAGCAAAAAAAGCAGTTATTTTTTTGTGGCAAACAATAGGCTGCAGCCTTATAGGTCTATTAATTATCGCTGTTCACAATTTCCAAAAATTTTCCGATTGCAGCTTCTTTAGTGCATTTGAACTTATTTTTATCTTAAAATTAGATTAGACTGTAAAATGTAACTTCCAAACACACAAAAAGACCTCCACAACAATAAATTTTTCCTCACAATCAGCTCAACAGTGCGATTACGTGTTCTAAAAGTGTGTGAATAGAAAGAAATTTAAATTACACTCAAAATGTTAACGAATTAACGGACTTCATTAACTTCCGTTACTTAAAGCTGAAAATAACGAATTAACGTTAACGGAGGTATGAAGTATGTTAACGGACTAGTGGTTAACGAAGCTAACGTTTTGCATTTACTTGCCCACCTATGGTGCTATTACTTGTTAGTACATTCAAAATATTCCCAAGATGTAACAATATGTTTTATATTATAGGCACAATTTAAAGCAACTCGCCGGTATGCAGTACTTGATTAAATTTTCTACACATAAGTGTAAATTAGACTGTAGAGAAAATACTTTTATTCAAAAAATTTCAAACTTCGTGCAATAGAGGCGATTTTTTGATATCTCGGCATTGTCAGTCTATTTCAACTCGAATCATCTGGCTGTCATTGTGATGACAGAAATAACATTTAAAGTTATTAAGTTGCTATGTTGCGAGCCATTATTTTTCACAAAACTTGTGGACTTGTTGTAGTGACTACCCACAACAGCCCTAAATCATCAACTAAGGTCTAAACTTGATTTCAAAGGCCCAACCAGAACAGCTAAACTAGGGCTGAAACTCTTCCTTACCAGCAAGTCGCTAAAAAAATTTCACTCAAACATACAGGTTTTTAAACGTAATATAGACTGGATTATGTAGGGGTCAGGGGGGTGGCTGAGTAATTTAATTTTGTCAAATGTCTTCCAAATATTAGCAATTAGTTCTTATGTCATTCCAGATGGAGTTAAAATGGCCATTTTCTAAATAATCACAAAATCACTCACGGGCTGAAGGCTTCGCCTCCAACTCTCATTGCTTCCGGTGGCTGGGAACTCAACCAGTCCTACGTTTGTGAAATGCGGACAAAGTTTAGGTTTTAACTCAAGCCCCCCTTTACTAATTCTCAGTTGTGCGGCCACTTAAGTTGTTTCATTATCGCTATCATGTGGGGTGAAAAATATTTTATTTTGCTAGAAAATTACCACCATCAAATAGGAGCATCCAACAAAATAACGATGAACTTAATTTTCATTGAGTTTCACAACATAATTATTGATATGATAATTATACAGCAGTAGCTAATATTAAGCCAGATGAAAGAGAATTACCTTCCTTATATCTTTATCCTATCCCCACTCTCTGGTATTTTTTCGTATTTTAAAATATTGACATTGGCGTGAGAGTATTATTTTGAGTTGAGAAGGTGGCAATTTTTGGCATTTTGGACTATTGATAGTAGACGTGAAATAGTCAAAGCTGAACTGCATTAAGATGTTATATATGGCTTATTTAAAAAATTTAATATTTTCATTTAGAAAATGAAATGTTTTACCACAATTATGCAATCACTGGTTCAACCAGGTGGCTATAGGGCTGAAGCCTTCTTAACAAATTTGCTTAAATAAGAGAAAGTAGAAGGCGGCCTAATATAGTTTTTTGCAATTTAATTTGGTTTCAAAAACGAGTAAAAATGTTCCAACTTGCATCAAAAACTATTCAAAATGCTTTTTTCCTAGCTAAAAAAAGCAGCCCAGTGCCTTTAGTTTAGCCCCCTTCACTAATGTTCACCGAGAAGTTAAAATCACTGACAATTAATGCGATTGTTGAATCGCTGGCTGGGGAGGTTAGATTTTGACAAAATTTAGTCGATTTTCTAAATCGTTGATGCACGTATTGTACAAGTTCGGAACCTTTTGTAATTCGGAAATAATAAAAGTGTCGATTCTGGCAATTATTATCATTGCAACTACAAAAATACACGAAAAAAACTTTTCGCCTTTGTTTCTAAACAATAACAAAAATTTCAATTAACTTTTTTGGACAGTGGAGGTAAAAAAGTTTACCAACAAGAAAAAAAGCTTTTTAAAACCTAAATTCAAGCAATCTGAAAATATAAGTATTGCAGAAGATTTTCAAAATAAGCCCTTCCAGTCCAACGACAATGAAGTGCGAACCACGCTGATTTCTGCTGACTGTTTAAAATTTAGTTGTTCTTTGTTTGAATTTTCGCGTTTGTTTATGCTATATATACAGTTTATGAGGTAGTGCGTTTAGAAACACTCGTAAAACTATAGCAACATTCGTAAAACAGTTTGCATCCTCGCCAAGTAACGCTGATACGAATAAAAAGTAAATTTTTGCCACGAAAAAAAAATTAATTGGAAAAAAACAAAAAAAACTTCCAAAGTTGTAAAATGATCATATATTGTAACTTTCTGGCTTCATTACAAACGCAATGGCCGTGTGTCAAAACATAAAAAGCCGTAAAGTGAAACAACCGTTATCGTTTGCTCCGAAACAATCGTTCCCACCTGTTTGCTCCTAAGCGTTATCTCTTTTCATGAATCATCATAATTGATTACCTCCATACAGAGTTCTATTTGCTTGAATAGTTTTCGAAACAAGTTACGCTGCCGATTTCGTTCATGACTAAGCGCAACGCCTTCGCCGCAAAACGACGTAATGACGAATTTCTTGAAAACCAGACAGCGTGAAAGAATTTGCCGGTGCCAGGGCATTTAAATTTTATTTTGACAGCTCTAATGTCTCATATTTGCCTGAAAACTGAGGGTCTAGTTCAACAAACCATTAATTGCATTAAAACGATAAATTTTTTGAAGACAAACTTTTCACCATCACAAAATTGAATAAATTTTAGGAAAAGTCAAGAAATTTCACGATTTTCGGACAAAGGTATCCCAAAAAATTTTCGTTCTGAAATTTCCTTGTGTCGATTCGACACACTGACCCGCAATAAAGAGTTAAAATGGCAAATCTGTTAAAAGATTACTTTTCTGAAATTGGACAAAAAATGGCAGCTAAAATTGACAAACCGTCTGCAACTAACACAAATTCCACAAATCCATCAATTGCAAACAGAAGTAAATCTTTCTTTTTCAAACCAGTTACTACAACAGATATCTTAACCTACATACAACAACTAAATGTCAATAAAAGTGCTGGTCCAGAAGATATTCCCATTAAGATTATTAAAATGTCTGCATCTGTCATAGCTCCTGTCTTAGAACATCCATTTAACAAATGTTTAATTAATGGAGTATTTCCTGACTCTCTAAAAATTGGTAAAATAGTCCCAATACACAAAAAAGGTCCAAAGAATGAATGTTGTAACTATAGACCCATAACACTTCTTAGTCCACTTTTAAAAATTTTTGAAAAATGCATTTATGAACAAATGTATACATATCTTGAAAAATTTAAATTACTTACCCCAAACCAATTCGGATTTAGACAAAACTGTGCAACATCGCAAGCAGTGCGTCAACTTTATGATGATTTTCTGGAAAATCTGGACCAGAAAAAAATCACTTGCTCAGTGTTTATAGACCTGAGCAAAGGATTTGATACTGTTGACCATGAAATCCTATTAAAGAAACTAGAAAATTATGGCTTTAGAGGAATTCCGTTACAGCTTATCCAAAGCTACCTCACTGATAGACGTCAATATACAATGGTGAATGGTACTAAGTCTGATTTAAATAAAGTCAAATGTGGAGTACTTCAGGGGTCTACTTTAGGCCCTTTACTGTTCCTGATCTCCGTAAATGATTTGCCTTGTGTATCAAATTTCACAACAAAATTATTTGATGATGATAAAGTCTTAACAATGACCAACTCTTGCATAACTACCTTACAATATGATGTGAATAAGGAATTGACAAAGATTGACGAATGGATGAGATTAAACAAACTATCACTGAACTATAGCAAATCTAAATACATGTTGATAACAAAAAAAGCAATTTCAGAAGATTTGATTAATTTTAAAATTCCATAGGCAAGCACAAAATTGAACAAGTATCTCAAATCAAGTATTTAGGAATCACATTTGATGACAAATTAACTTGGAAACCACATATTCAACAGATTTGTTCTAAACTTTCTTATGGATCATGGGCAATATTGAAATTAAGACAATATGTAGACATTCCAACACTTAAAACTCTTTATTTCTCCTTAATATATTCGCATTTGCAATACTGCATCTCCTCGTGGGGACTGGCCCATGCAAATGCACACGGTCCTCTTAAAAAATTACACAAACGTATCACCAGAAATATAACTAATAGCCCTTATCTTGAACACGCTACTCCACTCTTTTTCAAACTAAATTTATTAAAAATACATGCCATTTGTAATTTAGAAATTGCAAAAATTTCGTTTCAAATAAAGAATAAAATGACATTGCACGATAGCCAAATCTTTTGCCTTGCAACACAGATGCACAAACATCACACACGACTCTCATCAAAGAAAAACTACTTTATTCCTCGGAAACGGACAGATTTTGGTAAAAAATTGTTTTCTTTTGTGGGACCAAAAGTATGGCAAATTGTACCAAACGAACTCAAATTATTAAATTTCAGTCAATTCAAACGGAAACTAAAATTGCATTTTATTAGCAAACATACTCTTGATTAGGCTAAAATAAACGTGACATCATCAGAGTCATGTAACGTAAATATCTGAACTATGATTTGTTTTTATTTTTTGTTGTTGTTTACTCATTTTTTTTTTTGTTTATTTGTGTAAATGTATTTTCTCAAAACATACTTTCACGCTACATGACTTGTGACAGGTGGTGGTTGACTTGAAGACCTGACGGTCATTTTCGCCATCTCCAGGTGCTTTATTTTCTGTGCTGTATTTTGAAATTGATTATTTTGATTTGAGCACAAATAAACGCGATTGATTGATTGATTGATTTCTAGGCATTATATTCTATTTTATTCAGAGCAAGTTAATTCCAAGGCCAAGAAAAGTTTGGCAGCTCACAAATTATCAAACTCACAAGACAATCATTTATTTCATGCTTTTGAGATATGCTAGAGCGTATATCAGCGTATCAATAAATTACCCTGTGTAAATACGTACATCCGTATTTACGGATATGCGTTTTTTATACGTGTATGCGTAAATACGGATGTTCGGTAAAAGCCGCTTAATACAACTCAACTTCGGACAACACGGTCTAAATTTGGACAGCTCCCCTAGTGGTTGGTTGTGAGCTTTAGTATTTTGAGGGGTTTTTGGAAACTGGCTAAACTCTTTCATGAAAAAAAAAAAAAAATTAAAAAAACCTTTAAACCATCCACTAAGGGCACTGTCCGAAGTTAGAACCGGTTTCCGAACTCTGAAGTACGGGTAGGCGTATAGGATCAATTGACTGAAAAAAAAGATTGACTGAATTCCTTAAAATACTTTAGTCGTTTTAGGGTAGCCTATACTACACTAAATGCCTTAAGTACTGAGTGGGCCTACTTAAGATTAGAAAAAATACCAAATACTGGCTTCCTTGTAATACTGTAGGCCTCAGGCCTAGGTACGCTAGCCCCAGATTGGAAAGAACGTAGGCTGCGCGGAGGATATTTTTTTCGTCTTTTTGTTGCGCGGATTAACGACTCCTCTCGGCAATCTGCTGCGCGGAATGGAGCAGATAGTAGTTGCTCCTGTTTGGGCGATTGATCATCAACTGGGTCATGAGCAGAGGTGGAGTCCTCGAGGACAGATTTTGAAGTCCTTGGCCTTGGCCTCAAGTCCTCGAAAATTGGCCTGTCCTCGGCTCGAGGACAGCAGTATTTTTTGCATTGATAAAATTTTGTGAAGCGCTTGAAAAATTTTTTGGAAAACGTTTTCTTTGTGGAGATCGCTTGAAAAATTTTTGAGAAGACCTTTTTTTTTTTTTTTGGAGAACGCCCAAAAAATTTTTGTGAAGACCTTTTTTTTAAAATTGTTGCTAAAGGTTAGCATTAAAATGGTTAGTATTAGACTAGGAAAATTGATTGATAAATGTTACCGTAGCATTATGCTAGGCTAGGAAAATTGACGGATAAAGGTTAGCATTGATAATTGATTGATGAATGTTAGTATTAGATTAGGAAATTCATTGGTAAATGTAAGCATTAAGCTTGGAAAATTGATTGATAATATTACATTAGAGTAGGAAAATTGATTGAAAATTAATATTACCATTATTAGGCTAGGAAAATTGTTTGATAAAGTTAGCTGTGGAGTAGGAAAATTAACTGATAAATGTCAGCATTAGACAAGAAAAATTAATTGTAAGCATTGACATGAGAAGGTAGATTATTGGCTGTTGGCATTAGACTAAGTAAATTGATGTAAAAATATTAGCATTAGGCTAGGAAATTTGATTGACAACTGTTAACTCTTAACTGGAAAAATTAATTGATGAACGCTAGCATTAGGCTAGGAAAATTGATTGACAATTGTTAACACTTGACTAGGAAAATTGATTATAAAAATGTTAGAAGTAGACTAGGAAAATTATTTGATGAATTTAAGCATTAGTATAGGAAGGTTGATTATTGCATGTTGGCATTGGGTGGAAAAATTGATTGAAAATATTAGCGGTTGGCCAAGAATATTGATGGATCAATGTTAACGTTAGGATAGCACTCCAATCCGATATTTAGACAATGGCACGCTAGTTTCTGCTAAAAAGTGCAAAATGCGACTTCCCCGCGACTCCAGTCTATGAATTGCAAAGCTGGTTTCCGGAGTGGATTTGTTTTATCCTGTATAGGTGAATAATTATGGTTTTGTTTATGGTATAGCATGTAGTAGGCTTAGTATGGCACGATAGGCATAGTATGGCAGTGTAGACTTAGTACGGCATATAGGATGCCGCAGCTTAGCACAGCATTGTAAGCATAGCGTGATACCCTAATAGGTTTAGCATGACACTCTAATAGGTTTAGCATGACACGCCTGTACGCGTAGCGTGACACCCATAAAGTAGGCTTGTTATGGCACAGTAGGCATAGTATAGTGTAACACTAGGCGTATGGCATAGTTGGCTTAATATAGACCAGTAGGCACTGGAGGTTAGTATGTCACAGTAGGGATAACATGACATCCTAGTTTGGCAGAGTATGGCATATAATAGACTTGTTATGGAACAGTGGGCATAGTATTAGTAAGGATAATATGCCACGTATGCGCTACAGGCTAGTACAATATTGTAGGCATAGAATGGTATATAGTAGGCTTATTATGGCACAATAGGTATATTATGCCATAGTGTAGGCTAATTTTGGCACAATAGACATAGTATGCTGATTATGGCACAGTAAGCATAGTATGCCACAGTGAGCACTGTAGCTTTGAAGGCATAGTATGGCATTTGGTTGGCTTGTTATGGTACAGTAGGCACTGCACCTTAGTATGTCATAGTAGACGTAGTATGGCATTGTAGACATAGTATAGCATGCGGTATAGTATGGAATGTACAGTAGTAGCCTTATGGCACATTAGACATAGTATACCACAGTAGGCGTAGTATGTCATAGGAGGCTTAGTATGACATTTTAGGCATAGTACGACATGAAGTAGGCTTATTATGACATCCTAGTAGGCATAGCATGTCACAGTAGGCTCTGTGGCATAGTTGGCTTTATATGGCACTGGAGGTTAGTATATCATAGTTGGTATAGCAGGACACCTTATTAGGCAGAGTATGGCATATAGAGGGCTTGTTATGGAACAGTACGCATATTATTAAAAACCATAGTAGGCGCTACAGGCTAGTATGACATTGTAGATATCGTAGGCTTATTATGGTACAATAGGTATAGTTATGCTATACTGTAGGCTAATTATGGCACAATAGACATAGTATGCTGATTATGGCACAGTAAGCATAGTATACCTCAGTGCGCACTGTAGCTTTGTAGGCATAGAATGGCATTTGGTTGGTTTATTATGGCACAGTAGGCACTGCACCTTAGTATGTCATAGTAGACGTAGTATGGCATTGTAGACATAGTATAGCATGCGAGTATAGCATGGCATGTACAGTAGTAGCCTTATGGCACATTAGGCATAGTATACCACAGTAGGCGTAGTATGTCATAGAAGGCTTAGCATGGCATTTTAGGCATAGTATGACATATTGTAGGCTTATTATGGCACACACTTAGTATGTCACAGTAGGCACTGTGGCATAATTGGCTTTATATGGCACAGTAGGCACTGGAGGTTAGTATGTCATAGTAGACGTAGTATGGCATTGTAGACATAGTATAGCATGGCATGTACAGTAGTAGCCTTATGGCACATTAGGCATAGTATACTACAGTAGGCGTAGTATGTCATAGGAGGCTTAGTATGGCATTTTAGGCATAGTATGACATGAAGTAGGCTTATTATGGCACTCTAGTAGGCATAGCATGTCACAGTAGGCTCTGTGGCATAGTTGGCTTAATATGGCACAGTAGGCACTGGAAGTTAGTATACTTCGTTGGGATAGAAGGACACCTTATTAGGCAGAGTATGGCATATAGGAGGCTTGTTATGGAACAGTACGCATATTATTAAAAACCATAGTAGGTGCTACAGGCTAGTATGACATTGTAGATATCGTAGGCTTATTATGGTACAATGGGTATAGTTATGCTATATTGTAGGCTAATTATGGCACAATAGACATAGTATGCTGATTATGGCACTGTAGCCATAGTGTGCCACAGTGGGCACTGTAGCTTAGTAGGCATAGTACAACATCAGAATATGACATATAGTTGGCTTATTATGGCACAGTAGGCATAGTATCCCACAGTAGGCGCTACAGCTTAGTATGTTATAGTAGGCGTAGTATGACATTGTAGACATAACAGGCCTATAGCATTCGAGTGTAGTATAGTTGGTAGCTTGGCCAAATGGGTAAAGGCGAATTGTTTACGACGACCTTGATTGAATGATCTGGGTTCAACCCGCACCCTGGTCACGCCGTTGCGTCCTTGGATAAGACGTTTTACGATAATTATCTCTGGTTGGTGGCTTTGAACAAGCAGCAAATTCGGGGGGCAAGAATTTGAAGAAATCTACAGGAACGTTGGATCATCGGAAACCCCTTAAGCAGATGCGGATTTCTCCAATCACGAAGTAGTCACTACAATAAAAAAATGTGCGGATCGTCCAATAAGTTAGCGTCTGATGCTGTCTGGTGACTGGAGGATAAATATGAGCTACAACAACAATATACTGTAGTGGGCTTTTGGCACCATAGGTTAGTAAGAGCACTATGTCATAGTAGGCTTAGTATGGCATTGTAGGCATAGTGTAACATGAAGTAGACTTGTTATGGCACCCTAGTAAGCATAGCATGTCACAGTAGGCACTGTAGCTTACTATGGCACAGTAGGCATAGTTGGCTTATTATTGCACAGTATCCCACAGTAGGCACTGCAGCGTAGTATATTATAGTAGGGATAGCATTACACCTTAGTAGGCAGATTATGACATACAGGAGGCTTGTTATGGAAAATAGGCATAGTATTAGTAAGCATAGTGTGCCACAGTAGGTGCTGCAGCTTTAGTATGACATAGTAGGCATAACATGGCACCCTGGTAGGCATAGTATGGCATACAGTAGGCTTAGTATGGCACAACAGGCATAGTAGGCCAAAGTGGGCGCCGTAGCTTAGTAGGCATAGTATGACATATAATTGGCTTATTATGGCACAGTAGGCATAGAATAACATAGCTCGGCAATTAGACCTACAATGCATAGCTTTTCCATGAACTATCACCGTAACGAGGTGGAAAAGTCTATGTGCCTCAATGACCTGCAGAGCTGTACTGGCTGGAGATTCAATTCTCCTGAAAGGGTTACCCATGCCAGATAGGTCTAATGGTAGAAGCGAGACGAAGTATAGTTCAAATCAAAATAGTTGGAAAACTTAAAACCTGGGTTGGTTATGCCCATCAGCTGTGGTAAGCATATAACCTAGGAGAAGGACAACTCTGATATAAAACCTCTCCGCAGTTAGATTAAACTGCATAACAAATCATGATGAGCACAAATAATGAAAATTACGTGAACGACGTTAATGGGGCCACCTTCACAAGTGGAACCTCGTCCGGCAGGGGAGCGCCTAGGGACTCCCAGGTCGTCATTCAGCGAAACCCCTATGGCGTTCGAGTCTTAGGCAGAGGGGCTCGTTCGAAAAATAAGCGACAATCTCCACCAGCCAGCCCTAGTGGCAGCTCCACCAATGTGCCCGCTACACGTTTGGAGAGGCAAATGGAGGCAGCGCAGAGTATTCGTACTCGAGATAATGTCGCACACTCACCGGTCAACCATCACCAACTGCTGTTGGGCAATTGGAATATCCTCACCCTCACAGGAAAAGAGCTAGAATTGGTTGAGGAAGCAAAGCGGTATCATCTCGATATTATCGGAGTTTCTTCAACCAAACGACGTGGCTCTGGAACTGTGGATCTGGATGGCGGATGGAAACTCTTCTATTCTGGTGCTGATCCTAGTATGTCTGCACAAGCGGGTGTGGGGATTCTCACAAGCCCCCGTTTGTCAGACTGTGTGTCAGATTGGATTCCTTTGGGATCACGGGTCTGTATGTTGAAGCTTAAGGTATTGGATCGGTCATTGTGCCTGTTGCAGGTATATGCCCCCAATGCCACGAGTGAATATCAGACTTTTGTGGATGAAGTAAATGATGCTCTTCTACGAGTATCAGCTACTGAATCTATAGTCCTTATGGGGGATTTTAACGCACATGTTGGAACAGACACAGATACGTGGAAGGGTGTGATCGGAAAACATGGAGTCACTGGACTGAATGAGAACGGAAGGTATTTATTGCAGCTCTGTTGTAGCAACGGACTCCGCATCATGAATACCTTTTTCCAGCACAGAGAGGTTCACAAGTATACATGGTATCGACCTAGTATGGATCAAAAATCTTTGATAGATTTTTGCATAGTTTCGTCAGATTTGTTTTCTGATGTGCTGGACGTTCGAGTGAAGCGAGGTGCTGAATTGTCAACTGATCACCATCTGGTAGTATGTTCCTTACGACTTTCGAAACCTTGGCCAAACAAGAGATCCAACCGGTCGTCTGTGACTTACCGGATCAAATGGGAGGCTTTGGAGGACAAAGAAGTAAGAAAACAGTTTGCATCCAGTATATCATCTAAGTTCAGACAACTTCCTGATGTATCCGAGGACATCGAGAAGGAATGGCTGCTGTTCAGATCAGCAATCATTTCATCAGCTGCTGAAAGTTGTGGGCGAAAACGGCTTAGAATGGCGGGCGATAGTGAGAAAAGAACGCCTTGGTGGAACCAAGAGGTTAAAGAAGCTATTCGAGCAAAGAAAGATGCGTTCAAGGCCTGGCTGCAGGACAGATCGTCATCTGATTTGCAATCCCGGTACACTGAGGCGCGAAAAGCGGCAACTTCGGCAGTAAAGAAATCCAAGGAGAAGTCATGGGAAGAGTTTGGTCGTCAGTTGGATTCCAACTATTTTTCGGCAAACAAAGTATTTTGGCAGACCATCCGCCGTTTACGTGGCAAAAGATCGAGTATCACGTACTCCATCAAGGATTCTGACGGTAACATTCTAACGGATGAGAATGAAATCCTTTCACGATGGAGAGAATACTTTGAAGATCTTTTGAATCCTGTAAAGGCATCGACTCGTGACACACACGAAGTGACACATCTAGGGGAGGACGAAGTTTTCACTGCAGCAGAAGTGGCAACTGCAATTAAAGGGATAAAATCTGGAAAAGCTGCTGGTGAAGATGAAATCAGACCCGAGATGTTGAAAGCGCTGACTGGAGAAGGAATTCTCTGGTTAACGCGAGTGTGTCAAGTTGCGTGGAAGCTTGGCAAAACTCCCAGAGATTGGCAAACAGGTGTGATTATTCCGATATTCAAGAAAGGAGATCGCAAGCAATGTACAAACTACAGAGGGATATCTCTCCTTAGTTTGCCAGGGAAAGTATATGCCAAATGCCTTGAAAGGAAATGCCGAGAAATAGTGGAATCAAAACTGGAAGATGGTCAGTGCGGTTTTCGTCCGGGTCGCAGCACCACGGACCAAATCTTCACTCTGAAGCAAATCTTCGAGAAATCTTGGGAGTATGGCAAAGATCTCTTTGCATGCTTTGTCGATCTTGAAAAAGCATATGACCGAGTTCCTCGGGATAAACTTTGGAAGGTTTTGCAGGAGTATGGCGTTGATGGTCAATTGTTACGCGCTATTAAGTCGTTCTACTGCAGACCGGAGGTTTGTGTTCGGGTAAATGGCAAGCAATCAAAGCCGTTCCATGTGGGCGTTGGACTCCGGCAAGGGTGCGTTTTGTCACCTCTCCTTTTCATTGTTTACATGAATTGGATCGACAAATGCAGCCAAGCTGATGAGTGTGCCACGATTGGAAATTGCAAAATTAGTCGTCTGCTATTCGCAGATGATTTGGTTCTGCTTTCTTCCACAGAATCTGGCCTCCAGCGCGCATTAAATAGCTTTGCAGATGCATGCAACACCGCCGGAATGAAAATAAGCACGGCCAAAACTGAGGTACTTCATCTTTCAAGAAACCCTGATCAGTGCGTATTACAAGTGAATGGAGCGACACTGAAGCAGGTAGAGAAGTTCAAGTATCTTGGGGTTGCATTTACGAGTGACGGAAGGCAAGACGAAGAACTGGATACCCGAATAGGCAAGGCTAGTGCAGTAATGCGAGCTTTGCACTACTCGGTTGTCATGAAACGAGAATTGTCGAAAAAGGCAAAACTCTCAATTTTCAAAGCAGTTTTTGTCCCCATTCTCACTTATGGTCATGAATCTTGGGTAATGACCGAAAGAATGCGATCACAAGTGCAAGCGTCCGAAATGAGGTTTTTACGAAGAATCGAAGGAGTTACACTGTTTAACAAGGTGCGTAGCTCTGAAATTCGAAAATCTCTTAACATCGAGCCGTTACTTCTCCGAATTGAAAGATCTCAGCTTAGATGGTTTGGCCATGTAAGCAGAATGCCTCAGGAAAGACTCCCCAAACAAGCTTTACATGCCAAAGCAAATGGGAGAAGACCAGTCGGACGACCTAGAACTAGATGGACCGATTACATTGAGGATCTTGGATGGAATCGCTTGGGACTTCGCCCAAGCGAAATGATGGAGGTGATGGAAGACCGTGAGGTGTGGCGGCTCAGTCTTGAGCTACTGCCCCCGCAACCCTCACGGAAAAGCGGGCAATGAAGAAAGAAGAAGAAGAAGAAGAAGACCTTTTTTTTTGGAGAGCACTTGCGGCTGTGTCCTTGGTCCTTGGCCTTGGCCTCGAGCATTCCTGTCCTTGGCCTCGAGAGTGTCTGTCCTTGGCCTTGGCCTCGGATTTTTTTTGTGTCCTTGGCCTTGGCCTCGAGCCTTGTGTCCTCGACTCCACCTCTGGTCATGAGCTTCAATTTAAGCAGTGAACTTGAAATATTTTAGGACTTTCAGAACATTGACTCTTCATTACGTAAACTAGAAACAGACGCGCGGAAAAAAAAGAGAAGAGGATTGAAGAAAAAACGTTTGCTCTTGTTGAAAAGGTTTTCTGCGGTCACGCGTATTCGACTGATTTGATTGGACTTATTCGTAAAACGAGTGAACCTTGAAGAAAAATGTCACACTGATTGGACGAATCGGCATATTCTAGAACAAATGCACTGCAAAGAAAATAGACAAAACGGTCGCGAAAGCACTTTAGTGCAAATTATGTCTTTCCGTTCTCAAAATTGAGTGAAGACCAATAAAAAGTTTTCCTCGAAAATTGAAGAGTTTTTGTCTCCGAAATCAAGTGAAGACCAAAAACATAAAGAAAAGTTCACCACAATTTGGGACTAAATTCGGCCGGAATTTGTTGGATTTATTCGGGTTGACAGGCCCTTTTTCGTCTGATCAACCAGCGCTCAAATCTCAATGGACGCTGAATCTCGATGGGGGGACGCTAAATTTCGATGGGAGGATGCTAACTCTCGATGGGGGTGCGCTTCCCCCGCATCCCCCCTACAATTTAAGTAGTGCTTTGGACTCCAAAGCTAATTGGAGTGCACTAAATTTTGTAGCCGGGGGTTCCCGGCGAAGTCATCAGCCGCCAGGGGCTTTCAGACTCAGTCCCCAGCCGCCGCTGACGAAATAGACCAACTGAGATTATAAAGCGAAAAATCGTTTATTTTATACTCATTTTTGTTAAAAATTACGCTAATCAACTGTATCCGTACATAAATGTTTTCCGCAAATCTTAGTCTACACTAACGAGATGGCTTGTGTCGTGGGAAGTTTAATACTCCGTCGAGTCACATCCTAGTCACTAAATATTATAGTGACTATGGCCACATCAAAGATTCAAAAAAATACTTACCTTCGCATTTCGTCAAAGTTTGACGTCAAACAAACTAACACAAGAAGTAATTTAAAAAAAACAGCTTTATTTTGTCAAAAAATATTTCTTTAGTCTGCCTCGGAGATCCCACAGCGAGTACTGTCTGCCTCGGAGATCCCACAGCGGGTACTTCTACACAAAGCGTTCTTTCCACCTTTGCGCTACAACACAATTTCTTAGCCTACCAGACATAAGCATAGCCAGAATTTTTGATTGGGAAGGGGGGGGGGCAAACCACAAACTACAAGTAATGACCTCATCAAAAATTTTCAAAAGAGAAACTTTTTCTGGGGCAAAGATATAGTATAATGGAAGATAAAGCCGCGGCCTGTGTTTGGCAATTAAGCAGGATTTTGCTAAAGAAAAAAGCCTTAAACTAAAGTTAAAAAGTGCAAATGTTAAAGTTTGGGAGACGTGTAGAGTAAACAAGTGTAACTCAAATGCATCACAGACGAGAGTCTGAAGGCGGAGCACAGAGCGCTCAGAGATTTAGTATTTTTTTGGAAAAATAACTTAATTTTAGGCCTATTTCGATAAAAATTATTGCTTTTGGAATGTGGCATAGAAGTTTGCAGTGCAAAAACATGATTAAATTGGGGAACGGCTATGTGGGAGGTGGCTAATGATAAAATTTCAGTTCTCTCATTTACAAGCTGGTACCGTAAATCATAAAATCTTATAGTTCAATGAAACTCACAAAGAATAATTCATTTATGGAGAAATATTTAAGAGTAATAATTAATAGAGAAAAATTATTGGTGAGGGGAGGGCTAACGGAACAATATTTGAGTCCAGTTGATTGGTAATTAATAAAACTGAATAGCCACCCCCTCCCAACCTCTATTCCTGAGTTACTACTGTAGATTTAAAAAATCAAACCTTTATTCAGCATGTTTCCAACAAGCGATCAAATTTGATTGCTTAGTTTTGGCTATTTTTAAAGTTTTTACTGATTTGTGAGTTAAATTTTTGACAATTTAGCGCCCCCCTCTTTATGTAATTGTTTCAAAAATTGCATTAAATCCTTTTAGTCCATTCCAGTGTGCTAAACATTTCCAATCAAATTAAACATCAGAGGTCAGGCGCGAAGCCAGAAATTCGCAATGGGGGCTGTGTTTGGGGGTCTGGGGGCAAAGCAAAGCCTGTGTTTAGGGGTCTGGGGGCAAAGCCCCCAGCTGCCAGAGGCACGAGGGAGGAGGCAAAGCCCCCTACCACTGGAGGCACGGGGTCTGGGGGTGTTGCCCCAAGCGCTTGAAAATTTTGCGTTTTTTTGCTAATACAACTCCATTTTAGGGCTATTTTGATAAAAATTAATGCTTTTAAAGTGTAACATAGAAATTGGCAGTGCAAACATGATTAAACTGGTTGCATAAATGGGCTATGTGGAGGTGGCTAATGGTAAAATTTTAGTTCTTTTGTTTACTTGCTGGTAAATCATAAAATCCTACAATTCAATAAAACTCATGCGGAGTAATCTATTTCGTCTATATTTCATGGAGAAAAATGATTGGGGCGCGGGCTAATGGAAAAATATTCAAAAGATGTTACTGGTAATTAACTAATATTGAAAAGCCCCTCCCCCTATTTTTGAGTATATCTCGTATATTTGTTGATAAAACCTATATTCAGCATTTTTACGCTAGCGATCGAATTTGATTGCTTATTTTTGGCCATTGGTCAAAGTTTTCATTGATTTGGTAGTTTTATTTTTGACAAATTAGCCCCCCTACTGAATATATATTTCAATAAACGCTTTAAATCTTTTTTTAGTCCACTCTAATAATGCAAAAAACAGTGCCAGAAGTGCTAAAAACGTGGTATTTTACTTATTCTGCATTTTGGTCGACAGGCCATTGGGGGGGGGGGGGGCTATAGCCCCCCCTTCGCCCCCCTCTGGCTACGCTACTGTGAGAGGTGGAGTCCTCGAGGACGTCCTTGGCCTCGAGGACACATTTTGAAATTTTTGGCCTTGGCCTCGAAGGCCAAGTTCTTGGCCTTGGCCTCGAAGCTTCAAGTCTTCGAAAATTGCCCTGACCTCGGCTCGAGGACAGCACTATTTTTTGAACCGTTGAAATTTTGTTGGAAAACGCCAGAAACCTCGCGGAAAATTTGGAAAGACCTTTATTGTTTTCCTCAAATGGAGATGGCCTGAAAAAAACTTAAGACTTTTTTTTTCGAGAACATTTGCGCCTATGTCCTTGATCCTTGGTCTCGAGAGGGTCTGTCCTCGAAAGGGCTGTCCTTGGCCTTGGATTTTTTTGTGTCCTTGGCCTCGTGTCTTGTGTCCTCGACTGCACCTCTGTTAAGCATATTGTTTTTGTTTTTTTTGTTCGATTTATATCATAAAATGATGGCATTCCAAAATGGTGACACTTGGGGCGAGGGCGCCCCTCTAGCGACACAACTGGACTTGAAGGCTTACGACATTTTGTTTGTTTGGCGGTGTTGCATCTTAACTAGAAACAACTATACGCCAGCAGTACACCGCGCTCCTGAGAGCCACATTAACCAATGGGCGAAGTGGCCAATTGCGCAGGGCCCCGCACGCTTTTGAAGTGTCCAAGGTCAAGCTCCAAATACGCGGAAATCAAGCCCTTTCCACACTCGAAGAACTTTTATTTTTTTGGAAGCAAACTTTTTTGTACCGCTGAATTTTGGGTCCCCCTCAATGTTGAAATGCTACTTGCGCCCCTGCTAATCAGTAGCCCGGACAGTCGCTCACACTTATGGTGAAGAAAATCCTCACCAATAAGGGGCACCAAAATAAAATGAAGCGGAGCGTTAGGTCAAGAATAGCCTACTTGTGATCGCTCGGACTTTCATCCTTCAAAGTCGATCCTTTCGTGCAGCACACTGTTTCAACTCTCAAGCTCGACCTGTCTTTCGTCATGAAACAATTCCATGCAGCGTAATTTCATTGTTTCGAAGAGTTGCGAGATGCCTCCGAACATGCAAGTCAAACAGAACAAGAATAACCAAAAGTTTGGATACAAAAATTAATTTTGAAAGAGACGAAAACAAAGGACTGAATTAAAGAGACGAAAACAAACCACGTGTGGAAACTAGTTTATATAGTACAATAGCTTATGACGTCACAAATGCGACACGATAATAATGAGAAACATGTAGCAAGTAGGCTATTGGGCAATGCACCGCTACTATACAAAATTGTTTCATCTTCTCTTCTCTCTTACCTCAGCTGTTATATCCTCTCTTTCAGATTGATATTTACAAAGGAAGTGCAGTGGGCTACAAGTGCAAAAAAGGTCGCGCATCGACAAAATTCGACCCAGTGCGATCGGCACCTGTGAAAACCAATAGAAGTTTGAGGAATCAAACTCCGACAACCCGCATCGTGATCAAAACCAACGAGCACCAAATCGAGCGCGCTGATTGGTAAAGCATAATAAGCTGCGCAGACGTCGCACAAAAACTTGCCCCGATGCAAAATTCGCAAGAGGGATTCTATGCGCGGTCCAAATTTCGTCCGCGCAGTCCGCAGGGTTTTGAGATCAATTTTTTACATTGATCATTTTTTTACACTGATCATTCGCTTACGGTCGCATTCATGTTCGCGCTTCCGAAACTCGCTCTGCGCAATGGAAAATGTAAGCTGCGTTTGGGTATAGGCACTAGAACTAACCCGCTACGTAACAGGGTTTTTAATAGCAATTTGGTCAAATCTTTGTCATGAATAGTACTTCAAAATTGTGTATATGTAATAGTGATGCCGATAGCGGCGCACCTGTTTGATCACCGCACAACATTTGAACTGAACCGAACGTGCAGTGCGCACGCCGCACAAAGTTTCCAAACTTTTTGTAGTGCGGTCACTGCGGTGCATTGTACAAGCAGAACCTTTGAGGCACAATATAGGTACCGTAGCGGACACACATTTGCTGCTCGCGATATTATAATCCGCGCAGAATTTCAAGTTAAATGCAACGCAGCAGCTTTTGTCATTAAAAATCAGAAGGTTTTAGCTTATGTTAGTTGATTTTAGTTATAGTTGATTAACATGAAATTCTGCGCGGATTATTTCAAACTTCGCGGAAAACTGCGCGGATTGGAGATAATAGCAGAGAGCTTTGCGCGGAGGACGCAGGGCATTCTTTCCAGTCTGGCGCTAACCTACTGTTATTGTCTTGATTGTTAAACTCTGATTGCATCTACAGTTTAAAAACTAGCCTAGCCTATGGTACTTTAAACTTGCATCCTTAAAATGATCTTTAAAGTTAATGAAGAGATTGTATTGCGTCCTTTGTGTTTGGAAGATGCCAAAGAATTATTTGATCTTGTTTGTAAAAACAGGCCAAGTCTTGCAAAATGGCTTTATTGGGTGGATTCAATAAAGACAATTGATGATGAAGTGTCATTTATCAACCAGTGCATACAAAACATGGCAGAAAAAACAGCAGTTGAAATGGGCATTTTTTTTAAACAAACAAATCCAAATGATAAAACTATTAGCAGTAATTCTGACCTTGCGAATAAGTCAAAAAAATGCCATTGGAAACTTATCGGAATGTGTGGTTTGGTTGAAATTAAATTGAGTTGTGGCTGGGTGGGTTACTGGCTTGATAAAGATTACAGAGGAAAAGGAATTGTGACAAATGCTCTTAGAACATTGAGGTTAGATGTTGCTAAAAATTTAAGTTTGACAAAATTACAAATGCATGTTTTACCAGAAAATGCTAAAAGCATTGCAGTTGCTAATCGATCAGGCTTTATTACTGATAACGTAGTAAGGCGAGTAACATCATTTGGCAAAGAAGTTAATGCATTATTGTTCATTTTGACCTGTTGAATTTTCCTGGTTGACATACCGGAACCACTGAGTGAAGGCTTAGGCTAGTTCTTTTGTGGTTGGCTATTCCAAGCTACTCAGTTAAACTGTATTTCAGATTTGTCCCTGTTCATGATTGACCTATACTGGTAATACATTGTTTAATCTTGGTACCAGGAGGCCTAATGATTTAAATTCTGGGCAACAATATAGAATTACTGATTAGTGTTGGCATGATCTTTACTTCAAGGGACTAAAACTTTCTGACCACCCTTTAGTCTGAGGTCCTTTCCATAAATTAAAATTTAGTAAAATACAGGTTACTGTACAGAATTTTAAAGTATACATACCAGTATATAAACTTGTGAGGAAATCATGAATTTAAGAAAGAAGGTTGGAACATCTAAGACTGAATATCTAATGCCTCACCAGCAGTCAAAATTACCGGTACCTTCAACAACTTACCTGTTAGGAAAATGATACCAAATGCTTACTTGCATGAGAAAATCTTATCTTGCCCGAAACAAATACTGAAATAGGCACAGGAAAATTTTTAGTTGTTGAATTTAAAAAAAAGGTGTAAAATACAAGTTTTTATGCTCGATTATTATGCTAATGTGATGTAATTTTTTTTTGACTGTACAACCCACAAATTTTTTTAGGAAGAGGCTTGGCGAATGTTCCATTCGCGCAGGCATTTTGACATAAAGCCTAAGAAAACTAACCCTAAGCCCTAACCTTAACCCTAATCCTAGCCCTAACCTAAACTCTAACCCAAATCTATAAGTGTAACAATCAAAACAAAAATTTTCAAAAACTAGTGACGTCACTAAAATGTTTGTTTATTTAACCGTGCATGTTTCATTCTCCAAGTCACTTTGTTTTTTTTAATTGTAATCATTTCATTTGTTCCCAATACAGTACCTTAACAGTAGTATTGTATAATATTGATTATTATGCTGCCTTTTCAGTGCAAAGGCTTTTTTCAATTGCTAGTTATACAAGTTGTGTCAAAAAGTTACAAGGCTGCTCTCTGTGTAAGTTACAGTCAAGCTTTAAGACTAAGTTAAATGGTAGACGATTTAATAACTTTTTTGAAGTATTTAACCTCAATTTCAGCTCAGTGTAACATTTACTGTGCATTTCAGGAGTAGAAGAAAATAGTTTACATATTTACTGTCGTTTTACAACTTACCAGTATGTTTTTTTGCTTGACAATGTTGTAATGACAACAAAGCAACAAACCAACCTCAAATTTCTGATCTGTTTGGGAAAATCTCCTTCAGAAGCTGTTTGTATGCTGAACAAGTCTTCAAAGAGCAGACTTGGTCTGGTTCAACAGTTTTTCTCTGGCACAAAAAGTTAAAAGAAGAACATTAAGATGTGGATAATTCGAGGTGTGGAAGCCTTCCACCAGTCTACCAGTAGAGATGAAACCAATTTCAAGCTTGTAAAGAAGATAGTGTGTGGAGATTGTCGATTTTCTGTGCAACTGATCTTAGATAAACTTGGATTAAACTAAAATCGCATTTGGCAAATAATCTCAGAAGATCTGGAAATGCGCAAAGTTTGTGCGAAGATAGTGTGAAGATGGTTCCACACCTGGGATCATCCTCACGTTCTTCGTTGAATCTTTTGTGCCATAGAGAAACTGTTAAAAGAGATGAAGACTGCTCTTTGTAGACTTCTTCTGTCTTAAAGCATACAGAGGACTTATGAAAGAGAATATCTAAAACGGACCAGAAATTTGAGGTTGGTTTATTGTTCTGTTGTCACTACAAAATCATCGAGCAAAAGAATAAAATTTGTAAGACGACAGTAAACATGTATACTATTTTCTTCTACCTCTAAAATGCAGAATAAATATTACAGTGAGCTGAAGTTAAGGTTAAATACTCCCAAGAAGTTATTAAATTGTCTGCAATTTCACTTGTAGTCTTATAGTGTGACTATCTGCTATAAGATAGTCTAGCTATAAGACTATCTTATATCTTGACTATCTTATAGCAGATAGTCAAGCTCTAAGACTAAGGGAAGTTACAGTCTTACACATGGAGCACAGTCCTAGAATTTTTTTGACACACCTTGTGTATAGTACTGCATTCAGGCTGTCCACTGTCTTTTTTTTTTCATTTTTATTGATTTCTTTAAATTTTTTTAACCTCTGTTATCTTTTTTTTTTTCATTTTTATTGATTTCTTTAAATTTTTTTAACCTCTGTAATTTTTTATTAATTTTTTCAACAATTTTCTTTTTTTTTCATTTTTTTTTTAAACTATTTGTATATTTTTCAAGTTTTTGTGAAGATTGTTAACTTTATGAATTGAAAACCAATGTTTGTGATGTATTTTTTTTTGTGTAATTAAGTATGAATTGAAAGCCATTGTTTGTGATTTATTATTTTAATTTTTTGGGAGATTAAATCATAGCTTAGTTTTGTGTGAGGAAAATAAGAGAAACTATAAGTAGCAATATTGGTAAATTTTTTTGATTGTCATCATTGTTATGTTTTGACGAAGGCATCACCTCTAAAATTATCTCTGTATTTAATGCAGATGAATTAGGTTAAAACTTGTGAATTTTTATTTTAGGATTGACCCACTTGTAATAAAAAGGCTGAAATTTTACCATTAGCCACTGCCCTTGTAGCCCAATTACACAGCCAGTTTAATCATATTTTTGTACTGTTAGTTTTAATGCCGCACTTTAAAAGCATTAATTTTCTCTAAAATATGCCTAAACTTAAGTTAATTTGCAAAAAAATTGCAAAATCTCCAAGTGCTAGGGGCAACTCTGCCCTCAGACCCCAAACTAACAGCCATTGTATAAAAATTTATTTCAAAATAACACATTGTGTCAGGTTGCAGCTAAAGTTATTTAACTGAAAGTGAAAATCGTACAAAAACGTTTGCAAAAATATTATACAGTATCTTGAACAGACACCTCCCCTGCAAAAATTTCTGGATCCGCCCCCATGGTTGGAAAAATTACTTGTTTTTGCTTTAATTACAATTACAAATACAGTAGAGCCTCACTATTATGGACACCCTTGGGACTTAGCTCAGCTGTCTGTAATTTTGAGGTGTCTGTTGTATTGAAAATCAATCTTTAATGGACACCAATGGACTCTGTACGGTAGTGAAAAAGACATTCCTTGGGAATCGTAATTTTACAATATGATATCCTATACCTTTACTTTGAGCTCACTTAACCAAAGAGTAAATTACTGTACAGTAGATTCAAACCAAATTAACATGTACGGTGCAATATACTGTATAGCTGTGTTCGCTCTAACTTAATGGTTAATCGGCAAGTGCCCAAATTTTCTTTAAACAATTGTGCCCTAAATTTTGTACCGATCCAGTATTGGTATTAAAGTATACCGAATGTCGTATTTGTCTTCGTATTAAAGTATACCGAATGTCGTTCCACAAATTTGTCAAATTTTCTAAAGCTATTGCCAAAAATTATTTGCCCTTGCTCCAACAAATCGCCGATTCGCTGAAAAAAATCGGCTTAGTGGGAACACTGCTGTATAGTAGTACTGCATTTTATTAAGACTTTTAAATTGTACAAATACAAGCACATCTTTTACAGTATCACCATCTCATTGGGGCACAGTATCACAGTATCACCATCTCATTGACTTGCTTTCTATCAGCAGAGGCATTTTCCTCATACGCCTTTAGGTACTCTGCCTTTCTTTTCATAATCTGCATCACTTGAGACTTTCCAATGCTGAAGATTTTAGCTGGCTCTCTGCAAGATTTTTCACCACTCTCTCTCTTATCATCCTACAGTTGTCTTCTAGTGAAAGTTCACATCTTGTTTGTCTGCTTTTGCTAAGTACCATCTCTTTTCCCTCTCTTTCTACAGTGTCTTTCGTGATTTCATGTATTTTCAAAATAAGGGGATTTCTCACTTGAGCAGCTCAAAATATTCTAGTAGCTTATTTACCTTATAGCCTACTAAATAAAAAGGTCAAGTTTGATTAAAATTGGCATTGTTTAGTTAACAGTTGTCGAACAATTATGTAATACAAGTAATTGTTAATGTTTAATGAGTTATCACCACGAACAACCTTTTGAAACGACTGCATATTGTTACCAGCACTGTCCATAATAGGTTAGGTTGTGACGCACATTTTTCCAAATCAGCCGTCCGTTGTCCTGAATAATGAGATGTCCATAGTATTGGGTTAAGAGTATAATACAAGTTAATGGCTTAGGAGAATTCCGTACATGAAGAAATTATCCGTTATCATGAGGTGTTCATTGTATTGAGGTGTCCATTAGGTGAGGTTCTACTGTACATTTACAACCTAAAATTTTCAATTGCAATTACAATTATTCAAGTTCAAGTAATTGTAATTCAATTACAATGAAAAGATTCTCAAAACATTGCAACCAATTCACTAACATACTAAGCCTCAAGTTTTGCTTATGTCAACACTGTGGATTTGTTTTGTATTTCTATACCAGACTTATCAAAACTCCATTTCTCTCAATCCTTGTTCTTCCATCAATCTTTGTTTACCTTTAATTTTTGCAATACATTATTTTGTTTGTCAGCAATTGTCAGATATGTTATTGAATTCATATCGCTTCCAGCAGCATTATGGTTTTAGCTAAACCATCATTATGGTTTTAGCTAAACCATATATCATACTGCAATTATTTGTGCAAAAGAAAATAAGTTTTAACCCAATTAAAATTTGAAAAAAGTTGAAATTGTGCATGGTATAACTCCAAGTTACTACTACTATTTAACACTATTTTGACTTTTAGCAATAATATCACATATTTAGCATGATCATACAAAATAGAATCATTAGTGTTGTCAGGCCCGGCACCTGAGTAGCAAGACTGGGGGGTATTTTTAGGGGGCACAAAAACTTTATCAAGAGTGAAGACTAAAAAACAAAGATTTTCATCGCAAAGCATGTGCAAAATTCCTCGGATTCTGGGGTGAAAACAAACAAAGGTCTTCACCTCAAAATCTGCGAAAAAAAGGTTCTTACCCACTAATTCTGAGGTATGACCAGTATTTTGGGGGTCTCAGGCCTCGAACTGTGCACCAGTGGCACCGTGTCTGTTACTTTCTTTGGGGCACAATCCTCACTTGGGGGGCACAATTCTTGTTTGGGGGGTACAAGCAGGGGTGCTGAAACCCGGGGGGGATGGGGGATATATCCCCCCAATAATTTGACTGCATCCCCCCAATAATTTGACTATGGTCTGCATCTGAGCGCTGGATGATGTTTGGATCAGTTTTTTTGGTCTTCACTTGAATTCCAGGAAAAAAACTCACCTTTTTTTTGGTCTTCACTTAGTTTGCTTATCTGAAAAAAATCATGGTCGAGGTTCATTCCCCCCCAAAGTTGAAAATGGGCCAAAAATGGAATAAAATTGCAAATTGTCCCCCCCCAATGCTCAACTAAAATCGGCACCCCTGGGCACAAGCAGTGATTTGGAGAGGGGCACGGCCCTGGAATGCCACCTCATGGCACCGGACCTGAGTGTCCCTTTGATATGTACACTAGGGAAACAAGCAAAAAAGCACACAAAATCTTAATATCGCAAATAGCATTGAAATTACTATGGTTATTTACCACTGGTTGCAGTCACATCTGACGTCATAGGCCAATTCTATGTTAGGCTATTTTTTGGCTTAGTGTTAGTGCTAGCTATGATTATAGTAGGTGCTAAGTTTAGGTTATGAATATGATTAACCCTATCTCTAAAACTAACTCTAACTACACCTTGCCTATTTTGATGTTCGCTTTGTGACATCAGATGTGATTGCAACCAGTAAAAAATATCAATATCAATTTGCAACCAGAGGAAAATTGATATTGTTCAAACACATTTTGTTATTATCTATCTTAGTGAATAATAGAGTAATTGTAATTGAAAATAGGCAGAAAAATTTTCAACTACAATTACAGTAAAATCGTGTAATTAATTACAATTTTGTCAATTAAAGTTATAATTTTTCCAAGCCTGTCCGCCC
Source organism: Trididemnum nubilum (assembly GCA_963965965.1). NCBI lineage: Eukaryota > Metazoa > Chordata > Ascidiacea > Aplousobranchia > Didemnidae > Trididemnum > Trididemnum nubilum. Next base: position 7,209,883 of record OZ014472.1, read on the forward strand.
CTGAACTGTATCTTTTTACAATGTCAATTTTTAATCGAAGGTATGATAAGTTACCAGAACGTTTCATCTTCTATTGAAAGTAGCTTACAAGTTTTTAACACTAAATTTCGCTATGATTTTAATGCCTAATTCGCAAAGTAGCTTCCAATTTTGACACCAAATTTTGCTATGACAGTGTTTCTCTCATAAATCTTTGTACGAGTTTAAACACTTGCAAAAAAATTACTACCAAATACTGGTCAGCAAAATGGTTCTATTAAAGGGAGTTATTTCGACTCAAATCATGATAGAGTTGGTCATATATGAAATATTTTTCTTGGTGGAATGTACAAAAAATACTACAGGCTGCAGAACTACGTTACCTGCTTTGTGCTGCGAAAGGCAACTTGAAGCTCCAAGAATTATAAGCTTTTTGTCCATAATGTTGAATTGTTGTGACATAATTGATAACTTTTTCGACCACTCATATTCAATCATTAACGTTTTTTTGTGGCATATTCTTCATTTCTAACCACAGTTATCTCATACACTACTCCATCTGAAATGATGAAGTTTTTTGCAAGAGCTAAAAGAGTGAAAAATGTTTAAGGAAATACTGTTCAAAATCGGTTTTATTCAAGAAATGAGATGGTTTATTGAAGAAATGAGAACTACTTAAGGTAAAAGAGAGGTGCCCCAAACCTTTTTTCACGATTCCCCTTTATTCATGAAAATTTGATTTAATCCATTTAACTCCCCCATTTGCAACCCTGCATTTTTGTAATTTTGTGACATCGCAAAAGGCACAATTTTTCAAAAAATTCTCGCCGACTAACAAATGCGATTACCAATGGCTAGCAGTGAGTCGCCTGTAAGCCACTAGATACTAGGACATAAATATTGTAGTAGGCGGGGTCAATAATGGGATAACTCAGTTTAGAACTAAAATAATGATATAATATTACTTCAGCCATTGAGCACATAAATTGATCAAAGTCTATACTTCTGCTTGTGAGAGTATAAACTTTGGTCATGCAGAAGTACAAACTTTTGTTAATTTATGTGCTCAATTGCTGAAATATTATTGTATCATCGTTATTTCAGTTGTAAACTGAGTTATCCCATTACAAGACCCCGCCTACTACAATGCTTATGCCCTAGTGGCTACTAGTCTATAATCAAATCTGAAAATTTGGCTACTGCTATAGGAACCTGTAGTGTAGATCGTAGGATAGTAAGTTGTACTGATCTGCAGCATGTCTTTTGTGATGTCACAAAATTGCAAAATGCAAGGCTGGCAATGGTACAAAGTCAAACAGATTAAATCGTATTTTCGCAAATAAGGTAATTGTGGAAAATGGTTTGGGGCACCTCTTCATTACCTGAAGTAGTTCTCATTTCTTCAATAAAACTGATTTTGAGCAGTGTCTTTAAAAATAAAACTGAAAAAAAATTGTGAAATTTTCCACATTGTTTTCTTGTAACACAGGTTGGAAGCAGGAGGCTCGGTAACAAAAGCCGTATAAAATCTGGCAAAGAGGCGCGGATTTGGCACCACTGCTCTTATACGTTAATAGAGTGTGTGTTGGGGGGTCTGGCCCCCCAGAAGTTGATATGTGTTTTTTAAAATCCTTGCAGATTTTGTTTTAAGCCTATTGTATCTTGGGCTTTAATTAGTTTGAAAATGTTATCTTCATTTACTAGACAGTGTTTGTGTGATTAGCTTGGGTAAAAGCCACTCTGTTTAAGTAGCATAATTGCAAAATCTCGTATAGGAGCTCGAATTAATGAAAAGTTTTGTCATTTTTTTCTCCATTTTTGTCATTTTTTTCACAGTTTTTATCATTTTTTTCATTTTTTCTGTAAATTGCTGTCATTTTTTTTTCATTTTTTTGTTCAAAGGTGAGTGGACAGCCGTGCAGGTGCATTCAATCGCTAATATAACAAAGCAAAAACTTTTTCACTTGCATGTTATTCTTTGTAACATAAGTGGTAGTTTGCATCTTTAAGTAATCTTGTTGGACGTTGTTTACTTATTATGTTATATTTTGTTAACTTGCCCAAAGGGCAAGTGAGGAAATAGAAAATAACTCACCCATAGCGATTTCAGCTTACTTTGAGCAAGGATTAACTTCCAACCCTGATTAGGTAGTAGAACTGGTTATGATCATTTGCGACTGATAGCAGCAGCATTGTTCAATGGTAGCTGTAGGGCAACACATTGATTATAGAAAGATTACTAACTATCAGTTTGATTCCTGAACTGGCAATTCATTGCTTTTAAAAAAGTCTTTTTTAAACTGCTTAATTTCTTACCATGACCTAGCAGTTTATGTGTTTTCATTTCACTTTGCAATGTTGTGGTTTGGTTTGACTAATACGAAGTGCTGATTCACAAAATAAGTGAATGAATTATTTAAGTTCATTGGCAAGCACATCTGCTGAATGCCTCATAACAAATAAAGTCAAGAATGGCTGAAAAGTCAATACTGACAAATGCTCTTGAACTGTATTTTGCATTTAGCATCTGTTCATTTTACTGCTTAATTTGTGTTGAGATGGTAACAGTGCATTCTACAGCAGATATTGTGTTATAATGGTAACTGATAAAATTCTAAGTACCGTAGCTTGACAGTGATATGATATTTATATATCATGCCAAAAAAATTTATTTTGTCCAATATTGATTGCATTCCTATAACATAACGCGCAGCATTTATATCTCAAGATTTATCAATTAAAATGTCAAAATGTGTTTTCAGCTGAATGGTCAAGTCCTTGCTAAAATTATTGGGTTGTTAGTATAATAGTACGGTATTAACACATCATGTTCTAATGTCAAAGTTAACAAATTTGCAAATGGACATCTTTTCTTCAGACCTTCTAATGAGCTTATTTTCATCAGCTGCTCACAGTTACAGGCAAGATAGCTTGGTTAGACCTTTTCCGTCTTATTTTTTGAACTCCAATAATGCTAAAGACTTTGAATTACTGGTAAGAATTTTAGCATTTCTCAGTAGATTATGCAGTGGTACTGCAGCAATGATATCATTAATATAAATGTTTCTTTAGATTAAGTAATAATACCCTGCTTTCACTCATAGTAGTATTTTTTTTATAGTGAAGAGTAGAAAAAAATTTGGAAATTTCTTCTTATGAAGGAATATTTTCTTGCCAGTTTTGAAGCAATATGTTGTGTCATTTGAATTCTAGGCCTAGGAACAGAAAGCCTCTCAATAGGCTTCGCAAAATTTGTAAATTGCTGAACTGGAAAAAAATTGCATAATTGGGTAATGGTTAAGCCTTTTAGCGTGCCTTTACTCACATTTATCTTAGTTGAGTTCTTGTTAGTACAGTATGTCTTGGGCTTGTTAATCAAAATTTTGATGTGCTTTTAAAACTGTATTTGTAATATATGCTCTATAAAGCTTATCATTTATTTCGTTGTAATGTGGGGGTCGCGGGGAAATCCTTTTTAAATTCAGAAATCCTTTTTCAACTGGTGAGTTTTCGAGAGGTTGATTTGGTTGGGATTTGAACCATTTTTTGGTATTTTATCGGACTACTGGTATGACAGAACCTAGATCGCGTTTTTTGCAAAGCAATTGTGTAAATTTGAAATACTGTAGAACATTTTTTGAAGTATTGCTCGGAAGCAGTAATTAGACTTTAAAATTTTGGTGCTGAATAAATAATTATGACAGTGTATTGCATTGAAATATCAGCTTTCAATAAACAGAAGCCATTATGAGTCAAATACAAATAAATAACTTGCTTTTTATTTATTCAGGTTTCTGCTCTAGGAGATATTCCTCCACTACATCAAATAAATTGGAAAGACACTTCTAAAATCAATAAAAAATCTTTGGATCTAATTAGATGGATTATCAGTCCAAAGCGTTTTGCAATGAAAAAAGCTTTGCCAGAAAAAGTGAGCAGGGTTCGAAATTAACGCTTCCCCGTTTGCCCGAGGCAAGCTGAAATCACCTCAGGCAGATTACTTTCTGGCTTCACTTGCCCGATGGGCAAGTCAATAAAATTCAGCTTACGAAGTTAGCAACTTCGAACTAGATTATTTAAAAACGCAAATTACCGCTTTAGCTACAGTATAATAAAATAAATGCAAGTAAGCTTTTACATGCTTTATTTTAGCGCAATCACCGCATTTAACACTTAGTTTAATCGCATACTCATCATTAATCGCAATTAACACTTTTTAGTCGCATGCAGATTCGTTCGATACTCAGCTGCGCAGTGCAATTCTTATGGCAAAATGTTTCATTCGTTTTCAGCGAAAAATTTTCCCACGTTTGCCGCGCTAATTGGTTTCCAGTTATCACAAGTATATTTAACCTGTGCTGTAAGAAAGTGAGGTCGAAAATTCGGCAACTTTTAGTTTTTTTTTTTTTAAAGATCTATCTTTTACACAAAAAAGTTCAGCTTTTTAGCTGGTGCAGTTTGCGAGATATTCGCGATTAAAAACAGAATGCGTTTGTAGCAAAAGGCAGCGTGAATTATCGTTAAAGTTACAATTGAAATGTTTACAATCCCAAAATCAATTTTTGTTAATTTAATGATTGAAAAAAGCAGGGATTGGCAATCGCTTCGATGACTTCTGTGATATTTCTTGTGCTAGAAAACTGAGATGTTTTGCAGAGTAGAACAATAAACGTGATTTTTTGCGATAATTAAAATTTTTTTTGATGCGATAAACTCGCCACTAGTTTCCAAAGGTAGATTTTTTCCATCAATTCTGAAGCTAAACTTTGTCATTTAAAACAACGAAAACTTAAGCTCAGCCAAGGCAATACTTTAGTTTAATTATGTATTGTGATTGTGACGTAACCAATGCCAAAACATTCTCAAACTTCTGCCTAAAATGTGTCTTGGACAAAACAGAGAAAACAACTGAAATAATGACTAAAATCGGAATAATCGCTCGCCAAAATTGAAGGTTTTTTTGTTGAATTTTCTGATGCGATAATGAGTGTTGATTCTTTTGCATGTTTTGATGTGATGCTTTTGGAAAAAAGCGTGCAATGCGATTGCCATCCCAGAAAAAAAAGGTATCTATTACATCAATCTGATTTAAAAATGGCACACAACAACCGAATTTTCTCTAAATGTGATATTATGCAAATTCGGTAGTAATCACACACTTTTTCAAAATTAAACAACAATAAAATGCACTCTGCTTCTTTTTTCGGGCAAGTAAACATTTGTTGTAGTAACATTTGTTATAACTCACTAGTTGTTAAAAAAGTTAATTTCGACCCCTGGTGAATATTAATTTTTTTTGTTTTCTGTCACTCTTTTTGTCTTACAATTATCAGTTGGTAAGAAACCAGATAGTAAAGTTAGCACTAGTTATCAAGTAGTGATGATACTATTTCATTGTTTGTGTGGTTAAGACCATTTTAAACACTTTCGAGAGTTACTTATGAGGATTAGCACTGTTTAATACAGTGTTGTCCTCATAAGCCGTCTTTATTGCAAGTTCTGTAGAATTCACAAGCAACTTAGAGGAATTTAGCAGCTTGCTGTCCATGATTATTTACCTTGGTCATCTTGGTAGCAGTTTGCTAATTTCTTCTGTTGCGAATCGAGCTTTATAGTTTTAGTTTTACTAGTGCTTCTTATGCAGGTTTCTGATTTGCATTTTATTACTTTTTGCTTGAAGGGTTCTTGTTGGCTATTACGCCATCCGAAATGGCACACTGTGCGTAGATTGGTCAACTGGATTGTCACTCGCTTGGGGGGAAAAAGAATTCATTCGTTTTAGTTTCGAGTTTGTGCCATACGCGGACATCGAACGTTTTAGTTAATCTAGTCTTTCTGTTTTTTTGTTACAAGTTTAATAGAATATATTTTGAAATGAAAATTGTTTGATTACTAATGCAGACCACATTTTTTGCCTCACGCAAGGAAAATCTGTTTGCATTAAAAACATTTCAAATTTTAGTGTATGCAGTAAACAATTGCTTTAATTATCAATTAATTACTTTAGTTGATTGTTATTTGGCAATGCTCGTATGTGAAAAAAATACAAAACACACATAGCGTAAATAAACTAGTTGCATTGTCTGGGGCATCGATAAACCTTTCGGTTTGCTAGTCAAGGTCCTCCTTCCCTTTTTTTTAACACTTGACACATAACAGTCTAAATGGGCCGAAATTTTTTTCTGAAATATTATCAACAAAAAAGCACAATTAGAATTCAGAAATTACTTGAAACAATTTTTTGAGATTAACCAGAGATCGAATTTTAAGCTTCCTACTAAAGAAAATGTTTGATGACTTTTGGCAATTCTTCAGATCGATGCTACGTGTTATTGCACATGTTTAAGCAATTTTTTCCCCTTTTAGTTTTGACACAACAACTTAATAGTCTGTGCTTAACTAAACTAGTTTGCTGAAAAAACACTGGATTAAAGATTAAAGACGACGTCATCAACTTAAAACTAGTTTTTCCTCAAAAAATTTGGTGAACAACTGGATGCCAAATTCGATGGTTTTGTGACTTCTGGTGTATGAGTTAGGTAGGAGGGGGGGCATTTGTACCTTTTGCAGTGTAAGATGCATTAGTAAAACAGCTTGAGTAAAATAAAATTAACACCTCTTCAATGCAAAAAAGAGAAATATAAACTTATAAAATAGGGTTAAATTTTATTGACACTAACTTAAACTAAGAAACTTTTGAGAATAATAAATGTTGGTGCTGTGGTCATTTAAACAGTGTATATTTTTTATTGGGACACCCTGTATATTGAGGTTTAATTTGAAGCAACGTTCTCCAATGTAGTATTTTTATGCAACTTAATGTTTCGATCCCCAGTCCAGGGAGCATCATCAGAGCAGTAACGCATTTCTTGTTAACAAAAATGAAAATGAAACTAGTAAGAAAATCACAGGTAATCACGAATAAACTCTTGTGACGTAGCAATAAAAAATATACAACATTGGTTATAATTATACGTCATTAGCAGTTCGTTATTATTACAAGTTATAAAAAACATGTCCGCGGACTAGGGAGCAAAACGTTAACTTGAATAAAAATACTCCATCGGAGAAGGTTGCTTCAAATGAATTGTTTCATCCTGATGAACACGCTACAAGCTTCATTTTCAAAATATATTGAGCTTTACTTAGAAAATGGTCAAATACTCTTTATAAAACAACAATGTTATGTCTTTAAAGTTTCAGATTATAAAAGAGCTCTGTGGAGAAACAGGAGGTTCATTCACTGCGAAGCCAGATTTTCTGTTTGAAATTCAATACAATGACCAAGAAGAAGCAAGATTCAAAAGAATATGTGGTGGTCGTGATATCATTTACGCCTATCATGGCAGTAGAGCTGAAAACTTTCATTCTATTTTGCACAATGGACTTTGCAACAATCTGAATAAGGTATAATACCCAACATATCAGTACTATTTGAGTTTTTAACGTCAAGCTTGTCAAATTGGTAGAGTTGTTCTACGTTAGTTCTCATATGCACTTTTTTTTGGATATAATGTGATAGTTTATTGCAGAAATAATTTGGTTTGTACTTGTTTGACATAGTACTGTACAAGTACACAATGTTCCTTGATTAGTGTGCTGAATTAGTTTAGTTCTATTTGGTATTCAATTTTGTTCTTGGATTAAGTAGAAATTTCGACCATTATGCTCGTAAATGATTATTAATAATTTTTTATCAGTAAATATCTTGTTTTTAGATGTCATTGTTTGGTGAAGGAATTTATTTATCAAGTGATTTACAAGTGTGCCAAACTTACAGTCCTGCTGGTGCTGGTTGGAGCAAAAGTATGTTTGGAACGTCACTAAGTTGTATTGCAGTTTGCCAAGTAGTTGATCATCCTGATGTAAAATGTTCAGTCAAGAGATCATCACAATTTTTAAATAACCTTGACAAGCCAGAAAACAATGATTCTCAATCTCATTTGCGGCAACGTTTCTCGCAAGATCATGAAACTTCCAGCAAAATTGAAAATTGTGATGCATCATCAAAAACAGAAGTGAAAACTACTTTAACTGACAGGAAAAGGTCTTTTATACAGGGTAGTGAAGGAGGTAAAGTTCCGGATAAGTATTATGTTGTTCGTAACGATGACTTGGTACGAATCAAATACCTTCTAGTATATGCTCCAAATGCTCAAAGGGATTTAATAAATCAGATTTTGTCAGGAAACATCAACAAGCCTAAAGCCAATGGTGGTGCAATGAGACAGTTTATTTGTAGACACAAATTCTTTTTAGTGATGCTAGCTTATGTTCTGGTTTTGGCTTTTATAAGCCTATGGAACTCAAAGGTCTTTTTAAAATGGTGGCAAAATGTTATCAAGGGTACTGAAGACGACTCTGCCTTTCTTCCATGAAATTATGTTATAACAATAACTGCATTTTTTTTTTTTTTTTGGTGTGATTTTGCGCTGTTGAAACAGCAAAAATTCTCACTGTAGTTTGAACTTGCCAGTGAAAATGGTATTCAGAAAGTTGATCTTTTTTTGCCATATGGTGTAACGTCATGATCGATAGATTTCGAATCAGAGATGAAAACCATAGTCACAGTCAGATAAAGTCGCATAGCATAGCCTTCAAGACATGAATTAAGTTTTGTTTCTCTTTTTGGTTAGACAAATACGTTTTAAACAAAAATTGTTAATGTAAAAAATGAAACATTTTGTGAAGCACGGTGTGACGTAATCATTCTCTCCTTTTTTATATTCAGTTTCAATTTGCAAGCCAAATTATTATTATTTTCGATGTGCTTGCTTAAAACTGCGAAAATAGTTTGGTTCATTGTGTTAAGAAAATCAATCTTTTTTATCATATCAGAAAAAAAAAAAAAAATCAACAAAAAATTTGATATGATTATCATCTTGTTTGGCATAACTTCTCAAAAATCTGCTTTAAAGAAACGATACTGTAATTCAAAAGTCTCACTACGTTTCACAAAATATGTTCAAACAAGTTTTTAAATGCTAGAAAATACTTCAAATAAAATGTGTAAAAAAAGGCAATAATAAATACAACGTATTTCACGTTTTAAAATTGCAACCTTAAGTTAGTGTTAGTCGAACAATTATTACTTGTGTGATCTGCAAACTAGCGAATAAGTGAGCATTGAGCTGGCGACCTATATGTTCATTAATGCCAGTAATGAAAAATTTTCTGGAAGGTGCACAATCCTGGAACCCTTGTTTAAATTACTTATTTAGAAATAATTTTAGTTAATATGCACTTTCTCTTATTTTCTTTATTTTTATCTTCAGCCTTGTTTGCCTAGTTACTAAGTATTGAAGTATTTGTTTCATGTCATTGTTTCCTTTCAAGTGCGATTTTTGGTTTACACGTGCAAATATTTTTGGCTTCATTTTGCTATTTGCGTGTTATTTTTTTTTGTTGCCAAGTGTTTGAAATTTCGTAGCAATAGAATGGACGACTTGCGTCCATAATCGAACTGGTTTGCATGATCCTCATCTAACACCCATTTTCGGTCGAAGAATTCGTATGACTATAATCGGAAGTTGATCTGTTTAGAGGGTAGAAATTACTTCTAGGTGGCGTATCTAATCGACTAGATGATTTAATAAACTATTTTGGTCCGTCCAACAATAGTAAACAAGATTTTAATTCGATTGTGCTTCCTTTCTATTCATTATTGTCAAACAGATGCTTATATCCAAATTGAAGTGGTACACTTTTACTGCTTCCACGAAAATGGCCAAAGATGCTTCCGCATCTCTTGATTGGTTCGCTAACCTGTTGTTATATGTTCTTGTTTTGCGTGTAATCGATAACGTGGTGCAACTTCCTTTTTGAGTTGAAGCTCATTGACAAGTTATTTGTTTTTGGTTTATTTTTTTGGTGTGGTGTATTTTGCCTTGTTTTCAAATTTTGTTGTTGTTTTTTTGCTTGCCTTGTTTTAGAATTCCTTATACCTGTAACTTAGCTTTATTGTCAAAATAATATCACTATTATTTGATTGTTTTTTGTTCAGTCGCCATTGGTTTAACTTCACAGGAGATGGGTATTTTTTTCTCAGCGGGATGCAAAAAAGACAGTTTATTGAAGACTAGATGATATTAGAAATTCCGGGAATGGGCGTGTTATGTATTGTACGAGGTTTCGCTTTTTGTGTTTTTTGTCTACCTTTATCAGAACAGATAACTTATTTTCCATCGCTTTTTGCTATTTCCCTTTTTCAAGAAAAGGGGAGGGGTAATTACGGATTGTGGTTTGATTACGGCTTATAGTTGATAGAGTTTTCGCTGGTACCTTGGGGTTTGGCAAAAATCTTTATTTGCTATTTTTGGGAGTTTTGCTTACTTAGTTACTAAACTTTGCTTAGTTACTAAACTTCCCAGAGAACTAAAGTAACTTTATGGAGGCCTAAAGTGTACAGTACGTGGACAGTACCACCCGACACTTTTGTTACTAACTTTGCTAGTACAGTATTTTGTCAAGCAAGGTCTATAGCCACGTATGGTATTTTCATTTTATTGCTTGTTTTTTTTGTTTGCTACTTGCTACACGGTTCTCTTCTCAGTGCAACTTCAATGTTGCTCTACCAAATTTTTTGTTTGCATCACTAGATTGTCGATGTTTAACTCTGCACATTGAGTAGTTGGCTTTCGATTGCACTTGAATATTAATTGAGAACTGATGTTATTTTGGTTGGCTGTAAAACCTGGTTGCGAAAGAAAAATTAGCCGTGTTTTAGCTTCTTACTAAATGACCTTTTCCATTCCTCTCCCTTCACACCCTCCCCTCCTTAACGCTTACCCTCTTTCTGTTTTCACTCTACCTTCCACACCTCCACCACCCACAAGCACACAACCAATCAACAACTCGCGGCCACACCCTCAACGAACTCCACGCCCCCCTCAAAACCTTAATTCTTCAATGGAATGCCGGCGGTCTTTCCCCCTCACGTCGTGCTGAACTAATCGCCTTTCTTTCCAACAATCAGTATGACCTCATTCTCCTCCAAGAAACCCATCTTTTGGCAACCAAGAAGTTTCAAATCCCTGGATATTCTACCCTCTGTACGGATCGAACATTCGGCAGACAGGGCCCTGTTTCCTCCGGAGGTCATAACACTGGTGGTGGTGTCCTCACTCTTATCCACTCTGACCTTCTCTCCTGTTTCTGTCTCCTCTCTTTCTTTCCAGAACCCTTACTCAGAATACATCTGTGTTAAAGTTCTTTTTTCCAACCACTCTCCCTTGCAATTCCTCTATCTCTACTCCCCTCCCATCAGAAGCACTCCTTCTTATTCTTGCACCAGGACCTTCTCTCCTGACATCCTTCCAAACTCCCCTGACACTTTTATTCTTGGAGACTTCAATGCTCACCACCCAACCTGGGACAGTCTCATCCCCCTAACCCGCCCGGAAATGACCTGTTTCACTGGATCACTTCCTCCGGTCTGGAAATCCTGAACGATTCCGCCTCTCCCACGCTCCTCCATCATTCCACTGGAGTCGTTCATCCCCCGATATTTCGTTAGCTCCTGCGTCTCTCGCTCCCCACTGCGAGTGGCGCACTCTCCCTGGACTTGGTTCTGACCATCTCCCCTTATAGATTGTTCTCCCCCTCTCTCCAGTTCGTCCCCCCCAGATTCAAATACAAAAAGGCCCGTTGGGATGTTTACCAATCATATATTCTTGAGTATCTCCCCTCTCTTGATGTTGATGCAGTCAACATCCACCAGACTTACCGCTCCTTTTACCTCTTCTTATTTGAAGCTGCCAAGGCCTCTATCCCCTTTGGCCGCCTTGGTCGTTCCCCCAAAGCCTGGTGGTCCCAGGAAGCGGAATCTGCAGTGCGGGATCGATGGAGGGCCTGCTCCAAGGCACACCGGTCTGAGGCTCACCGCCTCAGATACATAGATGCTTCTCGTAGGACCTCCTCAGTCATTTCTAAAGTCAAATCCTCAACCTGGCAACCCACCTGTTCTAATCTGTCCTCCCGTTCTGATCCTCGTGCTGTCTTCAGACTCCTCAATGCCATCTCGGGCAAAAAGAACACCTCCCAAGACCCTTCTTTTCCCGGTTGCAGTTCCCCTCTTGACACTGCCAATCACTATCTCTCTTATCTTCGCTCACATCTATCTCAAGCAACACTCCGTACCTCGCGCAGAGCCGAACGACAGTTCGTGAATGAACTTCGGAAAGCTAGCTGTGAGGATGCTTCTTTCCTCCACAATTTCTTCTGCTCCCCCTTTTCCTTGGCTGAACTCTCCACTGCCACCTCCAAACTCTCCTCTTCTACTGCATCTGACTCCGACCAGATTGCCTATCCTTTACTAAAGCATTTGCCTGAGCCAGCACAACTCCTCCTTCTTTCTCTTTCAACAGGTCCTAATCCTCTCACACTTTCCCCTCTTGTTGGAAACCTACCACTATCATCCCCATTCACAAACCTGGAAAACCCATTTTCTCTCCGTCCTCTTTCCGCCCCATTTCTCTCACCTCTTGCATCTCCAAGGTTTTTAGCGCTTGATTCTTTCTCGCCTAACTTTTCACCTCGAATCGAATCATCTCTCCACTTGCCAGGTCGGCTTTCGCCCTGGTAGGTCGTCTCTCGACCAAATTCTTACTCTGTCTCAATCAATCTGGGACGGCTTCCAAAAGAAAAAACCTCCAGACCGAACCATTTTGGCGTCTGTTGACTTCTCCAAAGCTTTCGACTCGGTCTGGCACTCTGCTCTGTTTCATAAACTTCTCTCGCTCAAACTCCCCCCTTGCTTCGTTCTTTGGGTACGTAGAGCTAAAGTCCAAGTTGGTGGTTCCCGCAGCCTTTCCTTCCGTATCAGACGAGGGGTCCCCCAGGGCTCGGCACTTGATCCAGTCCTCTTCATCCTATTTGTTGATGACATTACCAAGGATTTGCCTCGGGGTGCGCATGCCTCCCTGTATGCTGACGATCTAGCCATCTGATCCTCCTCCCCAGACGCGCTCAAAGCATCTTCTGTTGTCCAATCCTCCCTAAATGTCCTAGAAACGTTGTCCAACTTATCGAGACTTCCTCTCAATCCAAAGAAGTGCGAGTCCTGCCTTTTTTTCTACAGATTACCATCAAGCCACTTTCCAGCCCTGGCTGTACCTCCTGGGCATCCTTCTCTCGTTCAATCCCACCCCTAAATTCCTTGGTGTAACCTTTGATCGGACTCTATCCTTTGGCGCCCACGTCCAATCCCTGTGTTCCAAATTCTATCCACGCCACAAAACCCTTTGCTCCATAGCCACTGCCTCCTGGGGTCCCACGAAAGAATCTCTCTCCCTACTTTACAAAGCCTTTGTGCGACCGGTGCTCACATATGCCTCTCCTGGATGTTTCCCATTCCTCTGCAACACCGTAACCAATCACTTGGAAGTCCTACACAGAGCTGCATGCAGGGTTATTACTTGGCGCCTCTCTTCCACCCCCTCCTTCAACTCCCTCCTCTACAGCTAACTCTAGAACATTGATAAATAGATTTACTTGCCGTAATAGATTTAATAGTTGGACGGACCAAAATAGATTTACTTGCCGTAGCTGGCGCCTCTGCCCACTGACGCTATCCCATGCCCTCTCCCCCAAGTCGTTGCCAAAGTCCGTTATTTTCAGTACCACAATTGGAGACGTCACATCTCCCACTCCTATATGAACCAACAAGTCCCCGAAGTCTCTTCGGAGGAACTTCTCCTTTCTCGCCCTATTCACTGTTAGCTTTCCCGTCTTTTCTGCCATGGCCACAGTCTTCTTTTATCTTCATATCTTCACAGGATCAGTTGGAAGGAGAATTCTGCTTGTAGTGCCTGTGGACACCCTCTACAGGACCTCAATCATCTGGACTGCCCTGCCTCTGAACCCCTTCGTAAATCTATCTTTTGCTCCTCTCTGTCTATTCTTGATCTATGGTCCAGACCGTGGGGTGTGGCCCGATTGTTGGGTCTCCGCGAAGTTCCTCCGCGCCTCCATCCCTCAGAAGGGGTCAGGTAGTACCACCACCACCGTTTTCATTGATTTAATGCCCTCAAAAACTGTTGAAATTTTTTTAGGTGAATTTACATGGGATTTGTTTTTCGTCCAATTTTTGTTTACTTCGTAATACACGCTTTTTGGCTCAATTTTTTTGTGGTGTCCATTTCCTTTTAACCAGCAGGCAGGCGCAGACAGACAGAATTGATGGTTATGATTAAATCATTATTTCATGGAAACCTTTTCATTACGAACAATGTACTGAGAAAATTAATAATAAGCTATAGACAGTATACAGAGTCTTATAGACACAATCAAACCTTTGATTAACAGCCTAAGACATACTGTTTCGGAATCGACATTCGTTGGTAGAGATGCTTGTTTTGAAGATTTTTATCACTGGTGATATTTAGCCTTGCTAGCCTTACTGATGAGCCCTGAGATTGGGCGAAACAGCTGTCTAAGGCATGCTATTTGAAATTATTTTGAATTGAACTATTAGAATTATCTCTTGTAATATTATGATTACTTTATATTTTGGGGGGAGAGAGAGAAAAAAAAATTGTGTGACGATCTGGTTAATTTGCGATTCTTTGCCTTTCTACGCTCATGTTCATACCTGTAGTCCTAGCTATACTGACGAGGGATAAAAGACGATTGTCGATTCCGAAACAGTATGTCTTAGGCTGTTAATCAAAGGTTTGATTGTGCCTATAAGACTCTGTATACTGTTTATGGAAACAATACCTCCTCTCTTTGGAGGACATGTTCTCCTTTTTAGCAAAAAGTGTTTTGTCTATCCTTTTTTGCGAATACTGATTTTTTAGGAGTCATCGAAATCTCAGTGAAGACCTTTTTGGTCTTCAACTAAATTGGCATGTTGGTATTATTTTTATGAAAATGTGTTCTATTATCCAGGGCTGCGAACTCGGTCGATTTTTATTCAAGTTCAGTTTATTTCAGCAAGTCCTAGTACTAGTTCTGCAAAAATATTAAGTTAGAGGTGTGGGGGCGAAGCCCTAACTGTTGGGCAGTTTTTGTGATATTTCAGAAAAAAAAATAGCCATTTAACGCTATTCGGATCAAACTTCGCATCTTTTTTTGAGGCGTTTAAATAATACATTGATACAATTTGCAGGAATTAAATAGCTCAGCCCCTTCAAGCCCCCACGTTACTCACAACTCAAGTCCGAAACTTGTTTAAACGCTTGCTTAGAAAATTTATTGCTTAGAAAATTTACGAACTTAGAAAATTTATTGTCTTAAATTTTCTAAGTTCCTTGGCTGAAAAGGGGAGGCGGAAGCCCCTTTTGCTCCACCCTTGGTAGCGCCACTGACTGCAAAATGTTTTATGTTATCATTCCTTTTATTACAAACCATAAATCATGAAATTCTATATAATTTGAAAAATGTCTAATTAACCTAATTCGTTATGCATTGGTTGATGTAACAAGATTTGAGAAAAATGATTGGTAATTAAATAAATTAAATGCTGAACAGCATCCCTCTCCCCTACACTCAATTTTTCATTTAAAGATCAATTTTGACTGCTAATTTTTAGTCATGTTTTACGGTTTTTATCGACTAATTTGTAAACTGTATTTTTGACAAAGATTTCCCCACCCAGAAAAAAATAATAACTTTGATCCACTTTGTAGACCACATCCCCACCCAGAAAAAAATAATAACTTTGATCCACTTTATAGACCACATCACTGCAAAAGACTGCTCAGTGCTCAGAATGGCAAAAATGGTGGTGTTTTATTTATTGCGCATTTTGGTCGACAGGCTAGTGCAGGAGAGTAAAGCCTCTCCTCGCAAGAGAGCATAGGAGTAGTGAGCGCCAAACCTTTTTCTAGAAGTAAACTTTCAACAAATAAGGAGGTTATTGGACGTTTTCTTTACTATCTAAAAATTAGAAAATATACCGTGAAGCAAGCAATGAGTGAAAGCTACGATGAAGTTATTGCAGTTTGGAAAAAAGTTGTAGATGGAGTAACATCAGGCTACACCTGCTATAATATGAGTCGAAAGACTGTTTTAAAAATGCTGAATGATCTTTATGAAATGTTGAAAAGAGCTGAAGACCAAAAGTCTGCTAGAAGCCATCGTGAAAATGGCATTTATGCGTAGACAAGCTCTTCGACATATCAAAAAATGATATTAAAGACCATCTTTGCGAAGAAGATTTCGAAGTCATACTAGATCAGAAAGGACCACGTCAAGCTACTTTTGGTGGTAAAGCTAGCGTTACCATACGTCCTCGTTTTGGAGGACATGTCCTCCTTTTTAATGAAAAATAATTTGTCCTCTGTGCAGTAGCGTAGCCAGGGAGGGGGGCTATAGCTCCTCGCCATTAGCATGTCGACCAAAATGCAGAATGAGAAAAACACTACGTTTTTAGCACTTTTTGGACTGCTTTATGCACTGGAGTGGACTAAATAGTGATTTAAAACATCTTTTGAAACATATATTCCGGAGGGGCTACTTTGCAAAAATAAAACTAACAAATAAATGAAAACTTTGAAAAGTGGTCAAAAAAAAGAATCAAATTTGATTGCAAGTGTAAAAATGCAAAACATAGGTGTCATCAACAAATACACTATAAACTAAGGAATAGAGGGAGGGGGCTATTCACTGTATTCAGTATGAGTTAATTACCATGATTTCTCTCAAATCTTTTTTCATTAGCCCCCAATTATTTTTCTCTATAAAATGTACTCGAAATAATTTACTCCGTGTGAGTTTTATTGAACTATTCGACTTTATAATTATTAGCATCTAAATAAGAAAACTAACATTTTATCGTTAGCCACCACCCAAACACCCCTTTTAATGCAACCAGTTTAATCATGTTTGCACTGCCAATTTCTAAGCCATGTTTTAAAAGC
Source organism: Trididemnum nubilum (assembly GCA_963965965.1). Taxonomy (NCBI): domain Eukaryota; kingdom Metazoa; phylum Chordata; class Ascidiacea; order Aplousobranchia; family Didemnidae; genus Trididemnum; species Trididemnum nubilum. The sequence continues at coordinate 7,226,724 of OZ014472.1, forward strand.
ATTATTTTTTAACCAAAATAGCCTTAAAATTGAGTTATTTTTGCAAAAAAATGCAAAATTTTTGAGCGCTGGGGGCTACGCCCCCAGATCCCCGTGCCTCCGGCGGATGGGGGCTTTGCTCCCAAACCCCCATTAGCCTCCAGCGGCTGGGGCCTCCGCCCCCAGACCCCCAAAGCAGCCCCCCATTGCGAATTTCTGCTTACGCGCCTGCCTCTGAGGACGTTAAAAAATGCCTAAATGTCCTCTTTTTCGGCATTTTGAACAGATAAACACATGTCCACTCACGCAGCCTTTTAATGTATAAATATATCATCAGTTAGATCATTAAAAGTAGGCCTACATATCGCGCACGCGCTATAGGTTACGTCTTTACCAGGTTACTCTCGGACAGTCGGGGATGTTTATGACGTAATAAATTTCTCATTTGATAATGAATTATATGCAATTGTCGCAGCCACTCCGCAGAACTGACTTCAAAAAGTCCACCTTAGCAAGTACATCGTCGCATAGGCGTAGCCAGGGGGGGGCACGGGCCCCCCCAATCAAAATTCCACTAACGACAAAAAGTTATGACAACATAGCCTGACGATGTTTAGTTGCAGTTTTTTTCAGTAATTACGCACATAACAGTAATTAAACATTAAAGTAACAGTAAAGCTAACGGTTTCGGCCTAAAAATCACTCTCAATTTCGGTGAAGATCTTTTTTTTTTTTTTTTTTTTTGGAGACCACCTGATTTTGGGCGGAAAAAACGTTCGAATTTTCGATTCCGGCCCAAATATCACTCTCAATTTCGGTGAAGACATCCGAATTTTTGAGGGTTTGTTCTTAAAATCCCCCCCCACCAAAATTTTCTAGATCCGCCACTGGTATGAGGCCCCCCCAATCAAAAATCCTGGCTATGCCTATGCATCGTCCGCAAGATAACTTTTGGTAATGTTTCTCCTCGATCATTTTTAATCTTAGCAGAACAACTGTTTTGTAGTTTCCATTTTTGCACTTGGTGTTAAGAGTTAAACTTTATACAAATTTTCATGTCGTTATAGTTCAATGTTTTTGTGCAGTTTATAAATCTGAGTCAAGATATTGCGCTAATTTGTCATAAACTTTGCATTATTGGTAACCAAAATTATCAAAAATTAAGCTTTTCAAGAAAAATTTTTACATTTTTCTAAAAATGTGTCAGCAAGTAAGAGCAAAAGCAATTTTATGTGTTTCAGATGAATAACTACCAGTATTCTGTAAATTTTGAAGGGTGATATAAGCTTGTAGGATGTCTAATTCTTAAGTTATGCCTGTTTTTGCGATTTGGTACCCCCGCGATACCCCCCAAAATAAAAAAACTGGATTCACACGGCCAATCTTTAACCAATCGGACTAAAAATTTTTTAGCTCAGTTTTTTCATGAATTGGAACAATTCTAGGGGTAACCTCTTGATTTTATAAAAAAAAGAGTATTTTTGAACAGCCCTAGTGCCCACCTATTCGAATTAGGATTGGAAACCTGCAAACTGTTGTGTAGAGTGCATTTGCTTTTTTCTTGTGGGCGTCGATAGCCTATGCCTTTCTTCTCTCCCAGAGGTGGAGTCCTCCAGGACGTCCTTGGCCTCGAGGACACATTTTCAAGTCCTTGGCTTCAAAGCCTAAGTCCTCAAAATTTGCCCTGTCCTCGGCTCGAGGACAGCACTATTTTTTGAATAGTTAAAATTTTGAATATCGGCTGAAAAATGTTTTCCTAGACCGTTTTTTTGGGGATCGACCGAAAAAAAATTTTTAAGACCTTTTTTCTTAGGAAAACACTTGCATTTGTGCCCTTGGTCCTTGGCCTTGGCCTCGAGCATTCCTGTCCTTGGCCTCGGATTTTTTTGTGTCCTTGGCCTCAAGCCTTGTTTCCTCGACTCCACCTCTGTTTTCTCCAATCAGAGATGGGCACGGAGCCGTAGTCGGGCTACCTTTTTCCGATCCGGATATAAGTTTTTTATATACATCCGGATTCGGAGCAGATCCGGATTTTAAATTTGAGGTTGAAATTGCCTGAGAAATTTATTTGCCTAATTCAATCTCCCTGCATTTAGTGACTTTCGGATGACTAACAAAAACAAGTTTCGCATTGACTAATTGAGTCACAATTGAAATAAATCACATTTATTTAAATTAGTGATTGTGTATTCTGCAGTGCTTGCGTATTTAGATTGGGGGAGGAAATTTTTTTTTAGTTAGCAAAGGAGGAATGTGGCAAAAAAGATTGGGAATCGTAGTTGTAGCTAAATGATTTAGTGAAACAACTGCTGCTTGAATTCGGAGAGAATAGACGTTTTCCTAAATCATTTTAGCCGCCCAGAGCTAGCAAAGTATTTGAAATCAAGATAAGGTTTTAGTGCTTAAGATAAGGTAGCCTTTTGCTTACTAAAGATGGCTTCTATCCGAAAAAATGATTGCATGTTGAAGACTAAAGATCGTAGCTGACTAGATCTTGTGCTGAGATTATAGTTTTTAGTCAGTCAGTAACTAACAGAGGTGGAGTCCTCGAGAACACATTTTAAGGGCCTTGGTCTTGGCCTCGAGCATTCCTGTCCTTGGCCTCGAGATGGTCGGTCCATGGCCTCGAATTTATTTGTGTCCTTGGCCTCGAGCCTTGGGTTCTCGACTCCACCTCTGGTAACTAAGTTCTATGCTATTATTGCACAATTAGTTTAGGCCTAAAGGTCAGAAAGCAAGTTAGTTTTTCGCGTAATTATGCAATTGCCAACTTCAATGCAAAGCATTTTAGTTAGCATTTTAGTTAGCATTTTTCGAATAGGTTTGCTACGGTCATCAACAGGTACCCACAAAGCCACTGCCTTGACAGCTGCGGATGTAGTCAGTCATTTGGAACGGTTTTGACGCACTTCCGTTCGATTTGGTTTCTCCCTCGTCTAAGGGGAAAAATAATGGCGATTATCTTATAATTTCTTGGCCGAAGAGAATCAAAATCGGTGCGAAAAATTAAAAAAAAGGCAAAAACTTTCACCATGATTTTACAGTAAAGTTTTGAAACAAAAACGTTAATACAAGTGTGCCAATTAAAACTAGAAACCCGGAAATTTCTCCCTACCTAGACGGACGGTAGCGGTCATTTTTGACCGGTTGCTAGCAAATCAGTTTGTAAGCAGTTTTTTTTTTTTGTTTAAATTAATTCTCCAACATGCTTTATGATACACATTCATTTTGACGATTTTTAAGTAGCTTAAAGTGTCGGTTTAACGAGGTTTCAAAAAATTAAGGTAAATTTCGGTAAAAAGAGGTATTTAGAAAATTTATAAAAAAAGCTAAAATTTTATCACCGAAATTGCCGTAGATAAGAAAGCAAAGTTGCTCCTGAGTCACCAATTGCCTGGAAATGATCAGTTTTGCGTGATTCGGAACAACGAGGTTCCATTATTTGATGATAAAACAACTCAAATTAGCATGTTTTTTGAATTTTATGCCGCAGCAAATCATTTTATTGAAACACAATAGAACACTTCTTCAATTTTGATTTTTACAATTTTTGCATGTCACGATTGTCACTTTTTCAAATGTGTGTTTGCCGCAACAGACTTTTCCACAATTTTGGCAACTTGATATTGATTTGTTGCCACATGGTGTAAATTGACATTCTCTTCTTTTTCTGCTTCTTTGAACCTCGAAAGGGTTTGAAGTACAGGGTGTTTCAGTTGAAACTCGGCGTGGAGCTAATGAATCCATGCCATGTTTTGACTGGCAAAGCTCTTTTATGAGCTCCAGCAGAAACTGCCTCCTTGTCAACTTTGTTTTTGTAACAAGGAAGTAAATGATGAATGAATTGATGTACGCGCAATCAAGGATATTGAAAAACACTGCAACAGGCCATCGCCTGCTTGAACTCTTGCACGTGTGATATCTAGCCATTTGATCCAGCACATCAACGCCTCATACCTTAGATTTATTGTAATACTGCGCAGTTTCTGGCAGCTTCTTTTTGTGGCTCTCATCAATTTTTACATGTTTGTGCGTTGAACTCAAAATGCAAACGATTTTCTTTTTTTAGCCTTGTACACTGTCAAGCTGCAATCAGATGGAGAAGAAAAGATCTCAGAATCGTCCAATAGTTTGTCTTTCATCAAGGACTCCGTGTTCGGTACCTCTCGTCGTTGTTTTCTAATAGTTCCTATAAGATGGTTGTTTTCTTCGTCTTCAATTCTTCTGCTTACTTTAGGCTAGTAAAGTAATTATCAGTGGTCACGTTGTAATCTTTTCCAAAGTACGGTTGCAATAGATTTAAGCAAAAATCTCCCGGCAGATCTGTACATCTGCTTCGAGTGGGTCTTTTCCTAAATATGGTTTTCCATGGCATAAGTACTTTGTCTGCACATCAGCCAAGAGCTAAAACTTTATACCAAATTTGTCTGGCTTGTTTGCCATGTACTACACAAAGGAGCATCTAGTTTTGCTAGGAAAAAGTTGTTCGTCAATAGTCAAATGAAAGTTCGGCTCGTAATATTTCTTAGTTTTCTATAAAACTATTCCACACCTCAGAAATCAAGCAAAACTTGTCGGTTTCTCTACTTTGTCTTCTTCTCTGGAAGTCATCGAACCTCAAATGTTTCATAATTTTCGCGTATCTGTCACGGCTTATGTTATTTCGGAAAATCGATTGTCCCCAGTCTTTGCTCCAAAGCTGTTTGATTGGAGTATTTCTTCCAACCAACACACCTCGAGCAAGTTGGAGACCAATGAAACTCTCCAGTTCATCCAAGTGCAAATTGAAACCGCAATCATCAATTTTTCCTTGGTTGATCGTGTGCTTTTGAACACACTTCAGGATGTGTTCGTCAATAAACTATTAAAAAGCACTGTAGGGGCTACCGTGCGCAATGTACCTGTGGCAATATGATGTTGGACCAGGACGCTCTGAAAACACATTAGCTGCACAAGCTCTTCCTACAGCTGTAGCACCTGTTACAGTTTTCCAAATAGTTCCATTTCGTGCTCTCAACTGACCAGGAATGTCTGGAGCAGTAGAGGTGTTATTATTATTTCCAGAAGGGGTGTCTAATGTAGCAGTAGATGATGAAGCCGGGATGTCTTTATCGCTGTCTGTATTACAATCAGATAGTTCACTGCAGCAACGTAAGTGGGAATAAAATCTTCATCTTGCAGTTCATTCTCTTCCTCTTCATCGCACCAATCATCAAGCTGATTTGTTCGCAGCCGTGGCAGCACTTGTTGCTCAGAATAGTTGTTTCCACGAGCCATAACAATATGTTTGAAAACAAATGAGCGATAAATGAAGGCTAAACTAGCTACTAAACTCAGCTACGTACAGATATCTGTTCAGACAATGATATATTGGCTAGGAATAATGATACTGCAGTCTCGTACAGCTAAATGAACATGCTAAATATCTGAGCAGGACGGTAAATTACTCACAACCTGCTTTATGAACAACCGCTAAGCTTTGTGCTGCTAAGATTGTCCTTGCAACTACTGTATACTCTACTGAACAGCCAGTAAAATGGAACTGTCAGGAGTTAGACTATATCAAACAATAACAGCAACAAACCTCTTCGCACTTCTCAGCAGCAAATCAGGTCAACTATTGACGTATTGTTGCTTGAGACCATTGTTACCGTAAATACCCGCGATAGGACGATACCATGTATAGGACGCAGTGGATATTTGACCCTAAAAACGATGGAAAAACTGTGTATATTTTTTATAAAAAAAGTATCCATGGATAAGACGCACCTTGATTTTTAGGTCAACTTCTTAAAAAAAAAAAGGCGTCCTATACGCGGGTATTTACGGTACTATTTTTCTCTCGCTTTCGTTCGTACTTGCGAGACAGATACTGTAAATCCCTTGGTAAAGGACCAGTCATTTGTGACCGGTCCGGGCTTCTAGGTAGATGTACAAATTACTCCGTCTACAAAAGGAATAAACAAAAAATTCTTGCAGCTGCTAAAAGTTCATTCAAAGTCAGGCAAAGTCAAGGAGTATGAGTATGCAAATCGCAGCAGCGCGAAAAGTATTGAACGTCAAACTTCAAAACCGGTCAAAAATGGCCGGTCCGGGCTTCTAGTGTTAAGCAGAAAAAGAGCTTATTTGCCAACTATAGCACATACAAGCAAAAACACTAATATGCAAACAATACATTTTATGTCACAGCGGCAGAGAACACCAAAAAAACCGTTAGGTTATCAAATCAAGTTGCTACCTCAATCCTGACTCAATTAGTCAATGTGAAGCTTGGGCTAGTTTATTGTTTATGCGTGGGGTAGTTTAAGACAAAGTACAACATAAGATATCCTTATCAACATAATGTCTTTATCTTGGTTTGGTGTAGACAGAGCAGAAAAATCTGTCTCACAGATATGCAGATATAAGCTCCAGAAATGCGCTGAAGCTTTTTGGTAGTTTTGAAATAGAAATCTTTTTTTTTCAATCCAAAAATGTGTGAGAAGTTTTTCATGATGAGTTTCTCGCAGTTTAAACAGGGGCTGATCGAAGTTTGAATTGTTCAAAAAGTAAAAAATTTAGAACTGTGGAATTTTTTAAGGTTTTTGCAATAAAAAAGATTATTTCTCTCTTTTACGTTGTTACTGAACAACATTATCCCAAACATCACTGATCCATTCCACAAAATATAAATTTAGGTCAGAAACTGCATAATTTTAATGTAGCAAAATACAGCGTTACAAGTATTTGGCACAACTTGTTAAACTCAGTGTTCGTTTGAGTGTTGGCTTATTTTCCAGTGTACAGTTTTACCAGCGTGGGTTAGGCCTCTGTTATTTTTATTCGGAACTTCAATAATATTGAGCATAATGAGGAAAATAATGATCAATGGAATCGTAGTAAGTACGCAAAAAATGACGCCACTAATAAAGAAACCGTCATGTGTTAAATTTACAAGAAGAAGAAGACTAACTGTAATCACATCCAAACCAAGGGACATTACAACCAGTCCAAAATATATTATATGAAGAGGATTCAAAAATGTATTTTGTTTCATTTCTCCATGAGCAATCGCTGCACCACTTCCTGTACTTGCTAATCCAAATGCTATTGTTATTTCACCAGCAAAAAAAGAGCATAGTTCGGAATTCCAATTAGACTTCTTGTTTCTAAAAAAGAAGGTTTTATTTGTTAACAATTCGGAGAATCAGTGGAATTAAACGTTAAGTATCCAACAGAAGCACAAATGTATTGAACATCAAGTCCAGAAAATCCTCCCTAGCATTTCAACATCACTACTTCATTGAGGCATATCACAGCTCTTTCTTCATCGACAACCTCCTGATTTGTTGCAGGAGCGCTCACATTACATGGCATAAGAGCAACAGATACTGCATTACCCGGTGATGTTCCAATAATTATTGTTGTATTTGTTAAACTACAGTATGAACAAACAAAATACTTTGAAATAAAGAATTTGGTTCGGCCAGTTTTTGTGGATTATTACCGACATTGAATCGTCCCAGAAAAACAGTGGTTGAGTTTGCTTGATATACATTTCCAAAATCATCTAATTCCACTATCGCAAAATGTTTTTTCCCTGAACCAGATTCACAAACAAAGTAAATGAAAATGAATCTATCCTATCTAGACCAACATTTGCTGTAATTTTAACAATATCACATGCGCCTAGATATTCCACTGATCCAATACCACCAACAGAGCAAAACCCACTAGTTTGGCACAACAGAAATTCAATAACTACTAGTAATTCAATAATGCCTTGACTTTTCACTTTGCAAATATATAAACCTTAAAAGCATATTAAGTTGTATGGCTCATACACTAACTTAACCATACGTCAAATGTACTGGAATAAAAACAAGCTATTCTTCACATTCAAATAGAATTAATATTAGCTTCACAATAATGTATTCTAAAAGTACTAAGCTAATAAAAACGCTTTTAACCCTCTGTCTACCATGGGGTCCAATGGACCCCAAAATGAAATTTGGTATTTCATTACTAAGAAGAGATAGCAAACACGACTTCCATGTTACCTGAATTTTCCTAAGTTTAATTGATCTTCAACAAGGTAGAGTATCACAAACCACAGACAAACCGAAATGGCCAAAAAGATAAAGATAGCATTGTATACCATGGGGTCCAATGGACCTTAAGCCAATAACTAAGCTACATTGTTAGTTTAGACTGGCTCAGTTTTTTCAAATTATAGTAATTTTGTTTTAAAACAACTAATTTGTTGTTTGAGACCACAAATATCAAAATTATTAGTTTGAAAAACATTATTTTGTAATATCAAGTGGAAGTCAAATTAGGAAAAAAAACACTGAAAAAGAATTGCTAGCTACTTTGAAAATGACGAAATTCTAGAGTTTCCGGAAGAGAGTGAAAATGAAGAAAGATGGAGCGTAGAAGAACAGATTAACTAGTCGTACATTTTGGATAGGGTGTTTCTAACCTACAAGGGCAAGAGGATGACTGGAAAATGGCCAGTAGCCCTATTTTATAATATGATTGATGTTGGCGCTGTCAATGCATATACGTAGTAGGGCAGACCCTTTTGGGGTCATTTTTTAATTTCAACTTGCATGGGTGTTAGAGTTTTGCCTTGAGCCAAAAAAATGGGAAATCCTAAATTTTTTTGAAATCGGACCCCGTTTAGATACTGCCCCCGGGGCTTTTTTGAATCGCGCCCCCTCAAATCTGAGAATACTCTTAAAATTGGTATTACTAATGCTAGATACACAATGTTGGTACTCATTTTTATTCTTTTTCAGAGAGGAAGACAATGGCAATCTTTAATTTAGCATTCGAGTTACTTTTAATTTTTATTACAACTTAACTTTTTTAACAAGCGCATTAATTTTTTGACATTTTTTTTCAAGTTTTAACACAACTGTTTGTATGAATGATGTATTACCGGAAAAATACAGTTAATGCAATGCAAACAGCAATGATAGCCTTGATTTTATTGACTAGCATGAGCAGCTTTTCATGCGACGTAGTATTTTTTTCCTATCCATTTCTTTTTTCTTCCAGCAATAGTACACAGTGCTTCGCTAATCTACTTTATTGAGCCAGCAATTCACCCACTTGCTGTTGTTGTCATCTTCACAGCACGTTCCACAGACTGTGTATGATTTAGACAGTTTAGGCGAAGTGGTTGCGTAACAAATTACGCGATATCTGTACAGCTTTTGATCAATGGAGGCTCATGCAACACTAAATATCTTTTTTAGTGAATAAGATAGGTGACACCATTTCCACGGCAGTTGTCTTCCAAGTGTTACCAGTGCATGATGTTTCAGCAAAGATGCACCTGGGTAGATGAAATTCTCAGACTGGTTCTCATTCTCTTTCCTGATTTCCTTCTTCCGCATATCTGATTTTCTACAACTGTGATGTATCACTTCGCTCACGTAACTGCTTTCCCATTACGCTAGTGTTTCATCAGCATCTGAATTCACACATAACCTATCGTGGAAGCCCACCCGAACCTTCAAATCAAACACGAGGGCAGTTTCTGCACTTGCCATCGTACCCTCTTCTCAGATTACTTTGATTAAAGCCTGACAATAAGATCACCTGAAAGAGGACTGTCATTCATTTATTCATGTGAGCGTTGACCGGCATTGTTTATAGCAATTTGCTTTGTTGGGGAGCTAATTTTGGCATTTTGGTTCAAAAATTGTAGTAGGCATTTAAGCAATAATGTACGCGTGACAATAACAAACAAGTTTGAAATATGCTTGTACCGTATTTTCCTGGGTATATCCAGGAGATAAGTCGACTTAAATTTTTGGGCCTAAAAACTAGAATTTCAAGCTGTACCCGCCATATAAGTCGATCCCCCTTTCTTCTAGACTAACAGTATTTGCTGTATTTGCCATACGATGATGTGCTGACGGGACTTACAGATGTGAAAAAAAAAGAACTGTTGAAATCGGATGATGAGGAAGATGAATTTGATAAATTTTAATTGTAGTGTAAATATGTAGTGTATATGTATAAATATTTCTCAAAAGATATAATTTTTCAATGTACCCTGAATATCTACTTGGCATATAAGTTGACCCTGATATTTAAGCAAAAATTTTAGGGGTCAAAAATTCGACTTATACCCCAGAAAATACGATAATGTACTAATGTTGCAAATTGCTTAGGTGATGTCATATATGATGTAAATGCTTAAGGTGCGTTTAGACTGGACACGAAGCAACGCGAAGCGAAGGTTGGCGACCTTCGCGAGTGGTTGCTAATCTTCGCGACTGGTCGCTTCATAGGCTAATTTTAACAACTTACTTTTAAAATGTATTCAATGCAGGGTGTCGAACCGTTTCAAATAACGGTTCGGGTTCAGGTTTAGTTCCTGCTCAAAATATTTTAGCGGTTCAGGTTTGGTTCGGGTTCACTTGAGCACCATTTTCGAGGTTCAGGTTTGGTTCAGGTTCACTCAAGTAAAATATTACTGGTTCAGGTTCGGTTCGGGTTCATTGACTTAAAATTTAACTGTTGTTACTCGTTTCGTCCAGAAAAAAAAAAGGAGAAATTGTTGATCCTGTTGAAGTTCACCACTGCTCTTATTGTGCGTGTACCAGCGTCAGCGGCATCCGGATATGGAAAAAAAAATTCTTACTTTTGTTAGGGGTTCAGGTTCGGTTCGGGTTCACTTGAGCACAATTTTGAGGGTTCAGGTTTGGTTCGGGTTCACTGAAGTAAAATTTTGCTGGTTCAGGTTCGGTTCGGGTTCACCAAAATGAAACGGTTCATTCGGGTTTACGGTTCGGGTTCAGGTTCGGTTCGACACCCTGATTCAATGAGCAGAAAGCTTTGGTTAGTTTATTATTGAAGCACTATTATAGTAATCACAGGTTCTGTTTCGTCATAGTGCGCTGGAATTACCGGTAAAACGAAGATTGAGTTTATATTATGTTATCACGCAATAACCGTGAAGAAGAGTCTAGACTATAATAGCTCAGGTAACAAAACAATCTTGAGAAAAAAGTTTGTAAAGTATAAGTGAAAAACGAAGTACAGTAGATCGAATTTGGAAATGAAAAGACCAGTCATTTCTTCAAAAACGTAGTAGTACTTGGCCTATTTACTAGCTATCAATGATTTGTTTAGATCCTTCCACTGAAAACTTGCCCTAATCTGTTTTGACGATGACAGTTCTGGGTTTTAATGCAGAAACGCAAAAAGCTGAAAGCAGATGTCAAAAGTTCTTTTTAGGTGTTTACTTAGTTAACAAATCCTTAAACGCTTTCACCATCCATGTCTCATTATGGTAGTGGTAGATCTACCGATATCTTGTAGAGTGTAAACCAATAGGCTAGTCTACAGGTTCATTTAAATCATTAACTATGTTGTTTTTTTGATGTGATTTTTCTTTTTCAGGCAAGCATGTTATGATACCTGTAGTAAGCTTAAACAGTTGTTTGTATGTGTTATTTAGTGCTGTTTATGAAGACTCCCAATGTTAACTCTATGAGTGAAACTGAAAGCTGGATTTGTCATCAATTATGTAGTGGATTTTTTGCTTATTGTGCAATGGATTGCTGTGTTGATTAGCTGGAGAAAGCAAAAAAACATAGCAGTTTTTGCATGATTTGACACTATCATCGAAGGACAAGAATTTAGCACAGTAATACCAGCAGTTGCTTTGAGGAAAAGTCAGCCTCTAAAACTAAGTTTGGTGTTTTATTCGCTAGCGGAGCGCTTTTCGATGTTTAGTGCGAAGTTAAATGCAATCGAGAGCATTTTATTAGTTTGCATTTTCTTGCGGTACCAGTAGGCTACGTTGCGACGGTTGCGTTTACCTCAAAGGGCTTCGCTTTAAACCACCGTTTGTAAGATACAGATAAATTTATAGCAGTAAGGTCAAGCCCCCTCTAAGCATGTTTTTGGTTATGCCCCTGATAAAAAATAACATTTAGATTTTTTCATTTGAAAATTGTTACTCAAGCATCTGAATAAAAGTGTTGTTAGTTCTCACATTTTTATGTAACTGACGCTTCCTCCTTCCCCAGTCCAATTATTTTAATTATAAATGCTGTATCAAGTTTTTTGTTTAGTTTAGAGAATGGAACAATATTAATGAACTTGCTAGGCGGGTACTTCTCTACCAATAATAGTAACCTCAGCAAAATAACGGAACTCACTTTCTACAGGTTAGATATATATATTGGCTTTCTAGTTCATCTAAATACACTGACTGCAATTGCAATGATTAAACTTCAGACTTAAAATTGTTTACTTTGTCACTTTATTCACCATGTAAAGCAGTAAAAATTTTAAGAGACAGTAAAAATGTTTTGAAATTCACAAACAACCAAATTCAGATATTACACAAAGACACAGTAAATGAATATTTAACACACTTGACATTTCTATTTTCATCAATTAGGACTGGAGTGAAAAATCACTACCAGACTACAATATTCATAATTATAAAACTTGGGGTACCGGTAGTCCAAAACCATTGCTTCCAGTTCAACTTGATCACTGTCACAAACCTTCAGAAACAAGAAGACTTTTAAGAGGACATTCAGAAGAAAAAATTCCATGTTTGTAGCTATTCAAAGAAGTGACTACTAATTAGGCCAATCCAAAAGTTCATAGGAATTTTTCGATTTTTTGTATCTATCTAGCTCTTGTATGTAGCAGTGTAGCTTGAAACCAATTCTAAATACAGTTCTTTTCGCCAAGTTAGCTTGGTCAAAAAGGCAATGAAAAAACTTTTGCGAGTTTTCCAGTAATCAAGGAATTGTTCAATTGTGGTTACTTTTAAAACAACAAGCTAACAAACAATGGGTAAAAACACTATCAACGCACTCAAAACTAGCCTGTTGGTGGGTTATTTCATATTCTGAAAAAAAAACATCATGTTAGTTTAAGTTTACTTTAAGACAAAAAAGCAAAAGCTGCTCAGCCAAAAGAACTACTGGACTGGTCTTCTGCTATGCTGCACAGAATAAAAAGTTTTGGTTTAAAAGCTAGATGTCGTGGGGCTAAGCCTACTGCTTTGGTGCATTCATTATAATAAAGCTTTGAGATCCAGCATAGCTATGAAAAATCACTCTAGGATTTACAGCCTTAGCTGTCTAGATCCAAATTAACTTGGCTAGCCTAGGGCTATCGCGAATCTAACTTTGCCAACAACCTAGGCCTACTCTTTGGACTGATAAATAGGCGCCAAACCATACAAATGAACTATTGATATTATTTTCTAGCAAACTGCGATCGTAAAAATCAAATCAGTGAATTAGTTGGTTATCTTACTACAGCCTGCAAGCAAGCGCTGTTGCGCAACTGCTCGCGAAGGTTGCGAGCGGTCGCAACCTTTCGCAAGCTGTCGATGACGTCAAATTTTGGTTGCTTTGCGTCGCTTCGCGTTGCTTCGCGTCCAGTCTAAACGTACCCTTAGTCCTGCATGATAGTGCTCTGTGGTTGAGCGAAGTGCAGTGCCAGTGTGATACTGGTCGAGAATTCTCTTTCTGGTGACCTTATTGTCAGACTTTTGATCAGAGTAATCTGAGAAGAGGGTACGATGGCAAGTGCAGAAATTGCTCTCGTGTGTGGTTTGAATGTTTGGTTGGGCTTTACCAGGCTAGGTTATGTGTGAATTCAGATGCTGATGAAACACTAGCGTAATGGGAAAGCAGTTACGTGAGCGAAGTGATACATCATAGTTGTAGAAAATCAGATATGCGGAAGAAGGAAATCAGGAAAGAGAATGAGAACCAGTCTGAGAATTTCATCTACCCAGGTGCATCTTTGCTGAAACATCATGCACTGGTAACACTTGGAAGACAACTGCCGTGGAAATGGTGTCACCTATCTTATTCACTAAAAAAGATATTTAGTGTTGCATGAGCCTCCATTGATCAAAACCGGTCATTTTTGACCGGTTTTGAAGTTTAACGTTCAATATTTTTCGCGCTTTTGCGATTTGCACTCTCATACTCCTTGACTTTTCCTAATTTTGGATGAACTTTTAGCAGCAGCAAGAATTTTTTGTTTATACCTTTTGTAGACGGAGTAGTTTGTACACCTACCTAGAAACCCGAACCGGTCAAAAATGACCGGTCCTTTACTAAGGGATTAATCTGTTTCGCAAGTACGAACGAAAGCGCAAGAAAAATAGTAACAATGGTCTCAAGGAACAATGCGACAGCAGTTGACCTGATTTACGATTTACTTCTGAGAAATGCGAAGAGGTTTGTTGCTGTTGTTGTTTGCTATAGTCTAACTCCAGACAGTTCCATTTTACTGGCTGTTCAGTAGTTTATACTTGCAAGGATTATCTTAGCAGCACAAAGCAGTTATACATAATGCAGATTGTGAGTAATTTACGTACTGCTCAGATATTTAGCATGTTTATTTAGCTGTACAAGACTGCTGTATCATTATTCCTAGCCATATGTCTTTGTCTATACAGATATTTGTACGTAGCTGAGTTTAGTAGCTAGTTTAGCTTTCATTTATCGCTCATTTGCTTTCAAACATTTTTATGGCTCGTGGAAACAACTATTCTGTGCAACAAGTGCTACAACAGCTCCGAACAGATCAGCTAGATGATTCGTGTGATGAAGAGGAAGAAATCGATCTGCAAGATGAAGATTTTATTCCCACTTGCGTTGCTGCAGGTGAACTATCTGACAGTGATACAGACAGCGATGAAGACATCCCGGCTTCATTACTACTGCTGCATTAGACACCCCTCCTGGAAGTAATAATAACACCTCTGCTACTCCAGACATTCCTGGTCAGTTGAGAGCACGAAATGGAACTCTTTGGAAAAATATAACAGGTGCTACAGCTGTAGGAAAAGCTTGTGCAGCTAATGTGTTTTCAGAGCGTCCTGGTCCAACATCCTATTGCCACAGGTGCATTGTGCACGGTAGCCCCTACAATGCTATTCACTTGTTTGTTGACGAACACATCCTGAAGTGCGTTCAAAAGCACACGATCAACCACTGAAAAATAGATGATAGCTATTTCAATTTGCACTTGGATGAACTGGAGAGTTTCATTGGTCTCCAACTTGCCTGAGGTGTGTTGGTTAGAAGAAATGCTCCGATCAAACAGCTTTGAAGCAAAGACTGGGGACAACCGATTTTCCGTAATACCATGAGTCGTGACAGATACGCGAAAATTATGAAACATTTGAGATTTGATGACTTCCAGAGAAGAAGACAAAGTAGAGAAACCGGCAAGTTTTGCTTGATTTCTGAGGTGTGGAATAGTTTTATAGAAAACTGTAAGAAGTATTACGGGCCGAACTTGACAAAATACTTATGCAATGGAAAACCATATTTAGGAAAAGACCCCACTCGAAGCAGATGTACAGATCTCCAGGGAGATGTTTGCTTGAATCTATTGCAACCGTACTTTGGAAAAGGTTACAACGTGACCACTGATAATTACTTTACTAGCGTAAAGTTCGCAGAAGAAATGATGACACAGAAAACAACTATCTTTGGAATTATTAGAAAACAACGACGAGAGGTGCCGAGCACGGAGGCTTTGATCAAAGACAAACTATCGCACGATTCTAAGATCTTTTCTTCTCCATCTGATTGCAGCTTGACAGTGTACAAGGCTAAAAAAAGAAAATCGTTTGCATCTTGAGTTCGACGCACAAACATGTAAAAGTTGATGTGAGCCACAAAAAAAAGCTGCCAGAAACTGCGCAGTATTACAATAAATCTAAGGTAGGCGTTGATGTGCTGAATCAAATGGCTAGATATCACAAGTGCAAGAGTTCAAGCCGGCGATGGCCTGTTGCAGTGTTTTTCAATATCCTTGATTGCGCGTGCATCAATTCATTGCTCATTTACTCCCTTGTTACAAAAACAAAGTTGACAAGGAGGCAGTTTCTACTGGAACTCATAAAAGAGCTTTGTAAGTCAAAAGATGGCATGGATTCATCAGCTTCACGCCGAGTTCCAACTGAAACACCCAGTACTTCAAACCCTGTCGAGGTTCAAAGAAGCAGAAAAAGAAGAGAATGTCAATTTACACCATGCGGCAACAAATCAGTATGAAGTTGGCAAAATTGTGGAAAAGTCTGTTGCGGCAAACACACATTTGAAAAAGTGACATTCGGGACATGCAAAAATTGTAAAAATTAAAATTGAAAAAGTGTTCTGTTGTGGTTCAATAAAATGATTTGATGCTGCATAAAATTCAAAAAATATGCTAATTTGAATTGTTTTATCATCAAATAATGGAACCTCGTTATTCCGAATCACGCAAAATTGATCATTTCCCGGCAATTGATGACTCAGGAGCAGCTTTGCTTTCTTATTTATGGCAGTTTCGGTGATAAAATTTTAGGTTTTTTAAAAATTTTCTAAATACCTCTTTTAACCGGAATTTACCTTAATTTTTTGAAACCTCGTTAAACCGACACTTTATTTAAGCTACCTAACAATCGTCAAGATGAATGCGTATGATAAAGCACGTCGGAGAATTAATTTAAACAAAAAAAAAACTGCTTACAAACTGATTTACTGGCTACCGGTCAAAATGACCGCTACCGTCCTTCTAGGTAGGGAGAAAATTCCGGGTTTCTAGTGCTAAATCATACACAGTCTGTGGAACGTGCTGTGAAGATGACAACAACAGCAAGTGGGTGAATTGCTGGCTCGATAAAGTAGATTAGCGAAGCACTGTGTACTATTTGCTGGAAGAAAAAAGAAATGGATAGGAAAAAAATACTACGTCGCATGAAAAGCTGCTCATGCTAGTCAATAAAATCAAGGCTATCATTGCTGTTTGCATTGCATTAACTGTATTTTTCCGGTAATACATCATTCATACAAACAGTTGTGTTAAAACTTGAAAAAAAATGTCAAAAAATTAATGCGCTTGTTAAAAAAGTTAAGTTGTAATAAAAATTAAAAGTAACTCGAATGCTAAATTAAAGATTGCCATTGTCTTCCTCTCTGAAAAAGAATAAACATGAGTACCAACATTGTGTATCTAGCATTAGTAATACCAATTTTAAGAGTATTCTCAGATTTGAGGGGGCGCGATTCAAAAAAGCCCCGGGGGCAGTATCTAAACGGGGTCCGATTTCAAAAAAATTTAGGATTTCCCATTTTTTTGGCTCAAGGCAAAACTCTAACACCCATGCAAGTTGAAATTAAAAAATGACCCCAAAAGGGTCTGCCCTAATACGTAGTATGAAAGCAATTGCATATTGAAAATAAGTGGATTTTTAGCAAGAAAAGAAGGAGTAAGTTTTAGATTCGCTTAAAAAAAAAGTTTCCGGGAATGTCAAGTGCTCTGTCAATACAAAAAGAGCTTGCAATTCAGGCTCAAAGCAAGAGAATAAGGACAACTGCTAACGAAAACCAGGCACCAAAAGCGAAGAAAACCACACGCTATTTTTGTAAAAGAAGCACATATTGAAAATGCAGCGCCTGCGATAACATTCTCAAGCTATTTGCATGCAATGCAATAGCTATTGGGCTAAAAGCAATATTTTGCAGTTTTCTAAACGCTTTGAAACTGTAATCATTGGTTTACAGTATTGAAAAACCGTGCGTTTTGGCTCTTGTGCAACCAACCATTGTGCTGACTAAATCAGCTATGATCTCCATGCTTTTATGTTTTGATATCATAGCTATTTGAACTCCTATGTTGTTGCGTTTTTTTACGAAAATGATGATTAGAAATAAGATGTAAAAAAACTTTATAAACACGCAAATCATTGCATAACCGGCAGGAAACGGTGTAAAGGTAATGGCAGTGCACCATCTAATCTCTGGAGTCCCTGTCTAACTAATAGAGTACGATATATAATAAGGCCTAATTACCGCATTTTTATATTTTTTGTTGCGTTTGTTACTTTGTGTTTAAATTGTTCGTTTATAATTGATTTTAAGGTTAATTTGTTGATTTGTGTCAGATCTTTATAGCCAAATCCTTTTTTTGAAATCTGGGGTCCATTGGACCCCAATTGGACAATTTGCATGGAATTTTTTTGGTAGGCAGAGGGTTAATATCGCCTGGTTTCGAGCTACAAAAACTGAACATATTGCTCTATCATGGTAATAATTACAGGTATTGTGTTATCACAACCATCAATAAAAATACTTTTATCGTCTATCAAGTTATTTTGATAAAAAAGCGAAGATTGCTGCACAGTAGAATGCCTTTAAGCACTATTATATGTTTGTGATATGATTGCGAAGCGTAAAGTTGAACCCCTTTTGACAAATGTTGCCAAGCGTATAGGGGTTTTAAAATTAATGACTAAACCAAAAATTTTGAGCGACTCGACAACTGTGCCAAGACTAGAGTCGGCTGAGAATGAGGTTCAAGTCAACACACATGTCTCGGTTGAAAGTGTGCATCCCTCCAGGGAGGCATCAAAAGCATCATTCATGGCTTCGCGGTCTAACAAAGACTTGGCAAATGATCAACAAAGCTCTTTAAAACTATATGTGTCACCTACCTCACGAAAATTAAAAACAAAACCAGGTTTGGTCACAGAATCCCTTAGTGTTCCTTTAAACAAAATGTCTCTGAAGTTGTATGGAAGCAAGAAAGCGGTTGAAGAAGAGAAGCAACGATTAGAAAGAGCAGGAAATTGGATTATTCATCCGTATAGTAATTTCAGACTATTGTGGGATTGTATGACTTTACTTTTGCTCTTAGTAAACATCACCTTGATCCCAGTTGCAATCACGTTTTGGAAAGTTGATCAACCCAACTGGCTTCCGTTCAAAGTATGAAACTTCAGATTGTCCGAAAAACATACTCAAACATATTGCCCGAATGACAATCATTTGAGAAAAATGATTTAGGACGCTTAAAAAAAAATTTTAAAGCATCCAAAAAACATTGATTTGAAGTGATAGATAATTATTCCTCTTTTTACTCTTATCTGAGACTTTTTTGGTTCTTTTGTATTTCACAAGAAAAACTCAAACAATTTTGCGCTTCAAGTTTTCTTGTTATCTCTTTTGTCTTCTTCCCAACTAAAATAACTGCTGCTTGGACGTCAATACAGCGCCTCATTAAAGGACGAGCAGGCGCGCAAAATTTTTTTTCTAAAGGGGGAGGAGGGAAGCTTGAAACTTAAGTTAAAATTTTCTGTTTGAAAATGTCTTTATTGTATAGCGTGTTGAACAAACTTGTGCAGCTCAAGCGTATCACACAATCTTTTTACATGAGGCTTTGCAATGGTGTTCATGAAAAAAATCAACACCATTTTGTCATAAAAGATATCACGGTTGTTATAAATACTTTTATACGGTAATACTATTCGTGATACAAGCTTCTGTGATGTACGCTCGTAATATCCAATATTTACGACTAAATCGAGTTGAAAATTTTCATCAACACCATTGCAAAACCTCATGTGAAAAGGTTGACATATGGGAATCAGAGGCATAGACCAGCCGCCGATTTTTGGAAATAATTGCCATTTCAACGCTATTTGAATCAAATTTTGCTCGTTTTTAGAGTCATTTAAAAGATCTAATTTGCTAAGGTTCGAAAGTCAGTTGAACAATTAAGTTGGCCAGCCCCTTCAGCTTCCTAATTACCAACAGGCTAAGTCCAAAATACGTTTAAACGCAAGCATTTTGAGGTTTAAATTTTCTAAGTGACTTGGTCAACGGGAAAGCTGAGCCGCCTGGCAACGCTACGGGTAATAAGGAAGGAAGCCGGACCTAGATAATAATTGTTGCCGTTACTTTACTGTACATGCGTTGCTATTCTTACCCAATATGTGGTACTTTGCCTAATTGTTAATATGAGCTTTTCTTTTAGTGCTTTACGGACGTGTGGTTTTTAGCGGATATTGTTTTAAACTTTCGCACTGGTATAGTTTTGGACGGTCCAGATAGTGACGTCATACTTGATCCAATGGAAATCAAAACAATTTATTTGAAAACCTGGTTTTTTATTGACATAATATCAACATTTCCCTTCGATCTGCTATTTACGATCATGGTAAGCAAAATTATACAGCACACTTGCAAAGGCAAATGATTGTTGACACAGGCGTCACAGATTTATAATAAAGTGCCTAATTAAGCGTTGATTGATTCCGGAAGCTTCAAGTTACAAAACTTTTAAATTTCTGCACCAATTTGATCAAGTAATGGTGGTGACCTACTGGCAACATTTTGCTTTCAACAAGGTACACACGATTTTTTTATCTTACATTGTTGTGTATAACCCAAGCATCCTCGTAGGCACTCGTAGATTGTTGCAACCTTCTAAAATGTTATTGTATGGTAGTTTTTGTTTGATTTTGTCATGTTAAAGAAGGCCACAGATAATGCATAATGTTTAGCGAACTAAGGATAAAGTATAGCCTAAATTTATTGTGAATTTTTCGACAGTTTAGGTTATAAAATTACCAAACCAAGACTAATAAAAATTGACATTTGTATTTTTTGTTGACTTGTAAATCTACACCCCCTTTAATGACCATGAATTACCATCTTTTTGTGACTTTGCTAACACTTTTCAGACAATTGAATGAAAAATGCCTCTTGCAGGAACAAAATGCGGCCATACAAGAAGAGAAACTTTTTTTCTTTTTCTTGATTGTTTATTATCAAGCTTGAGCTAAGGTGTTATTATTTGTTGTTGTTTTTTTCAAGGGAAAAAACAATCTATTCAACTATGTTTCACTGCCTGCGCAAAGGTACGATTTAAAAAATAGGACAGTAACACCAAGAAACTTAACAAAAAACACAGACAAAAATGTAAATTATCGAAAATTGCCTGTCGAACTTTGTTGAAGCAAGCAAATTATCTCCAGTGGGACACCGACATAAGTAAACTTTCAGTACATTTCATTAAGATTGATAAGGATTGAACAGTTACCTGATTTTCAAAACAAGAAAAGAAAATTCTTACTTCTTCTGAATCATATGGCATTAATTACAGCCTACAGCTGTATGTTTATTACTTTACAGTTTAGAGCTATGATTTTTTTATTTTATTGCCTTATTCTGCAAATTTCAATCAATTTTTTAATGAGTTAGAAAAATTTTGCCTCATTTTTAATTATTCGTTCTTTTGAATTTTAGTTTTGGCAAGCACAGTAGAACAGTACTAAATTCCAGAAATGGAGTCGAGGACACAAGGCTCGAGACCAATACCAAAGACACAAAACAAAATCCGAGGCCAAGGCCAAGGACAGCCCTACCGAGGACAGATCCTCTCGAGACCAAGGACAGGAATGCTCGAGGCTAAGGACCAAGGACACAAGCGCAAGTGTTCTCCAAAAAAAAAGGTCTTCAAACAAATTTTTCAGACGATCTTCAAAAAAAAGGTCTTCAAAAAAATTTTTCAGGCGATCTCCGGAAAAAGACGTCTTCCAAAAAATTTTTCAGGCGCTCCACAAAATTTTAACAATTTAAAAAATAGTGCTGTCCTCGAGCCGAGAACAGGCCAATTTTTGAGGACTTAAGGCTTCGAGGCCAAGGCCAAGGACTTAAGGCTTCGAGGCCAAGGCCAAGGACTTGACCTTTGAGGCCAAGGCCAAGGACTTCAAAATGTGTCCTCGAGGACGTCCTCAAGGCCAAGAACGTCCTTAAGGACTTTACCTCTGCTGAATTCCCAATCTTGCTAGTCTCACCGTTTTGCTAGTCTCTAATTGACTACATCTTAATTTAGAGAGTGCTTGTAAATAATTGTAATTACGTTGTTGTTGGGAATATTTCCGCAAAGCTGTAAAATAGCTAAGGTAGTTCTATTGTTTAAATCGGGTAGCACAGAAAATCTAACAAACTATCGACCTATATCCACATTAACTTGTTTTTCAAAAATATTAGACAAGTTGATTTACCACGATTATCTGCATTTTTCCAAAAGCATTCCGTATTCACGAAAACCCAATGCGGATTTCAAAGTAGTAAACCTACAACACACGCGGTATTGGATGTGATCACTACTGTTTATGACAAAATAAACGATAATGAATGTACTAGCATGACCCCATTGGATTTCGAAAAAGCTTTCGATACTGTAAAACACTCAATTCTTATAAAAAAAATTAGAACACTACGAAATTACTATGCTGACAACGCACGCAAAATAAATCCATCAATCTAATCAGGAAGTATTAACTGAAAAAACAAATAGATAATTAGCAAATGTACTCAAATGGACCGAAGCAAAACAAAATCATTGTAAATCCTCAAAAATCATCATCCTTAGTAAAACCTTCAAAAGCAGCAAGCAATATTTTCAACATAAAAATAAGCCTCGACATTTCAATTACAGCTTCACAAGACTGTGTAAAATACCTTGGCATTACAATTGATTCAGGATTAAGATTTAATTTATTAAGAACAATGTACTGAGAAAATTAATAATAAGCTATAGACAGTATACAGTCTTATAGGCACAATCAAACCTTTGATCAGTATATCATAGGCACGTCTTATAGGCACAATCAAAATTTGATACAGAGTCTTAAACCAGTATACATAGTCTAATAGGCACAATCAAAATTTAATTTGTACATTACAACGTTGGAATCTAAAATAGCTAGATCTATTGGGGTTATTTTGAAACTGCAACAAGTCTTACCTGCATCAGCGGACGAACTTTGTATTACTCAGGGATTCATCCTTATCTGTAGCATTGTAAGTTGGAGTTCTACTTTTGAAAGATATCTAGGAAAATTATCGCTATTGCAAAATAAAGCATGGAGAATTGTAGCAGGAAGTAATTGGTTAGACAATGCCACCGAATGTTACGAAAAATAAAATATACTGAACTTGGATGATCTATACGAATTTGAAATCGCCGAATTAATGCACCAGCTAGTTAATAATAAATTATTTACCAACACAATTTTCTTCGTTTTTTACTCCTATAAAAGTGGTGCACACTCGAACAACGAGACTGGCATCAATCGAACATGACTTGTACATTTCAAGATTTAAAAGTAAAGGATAACAAAATAGTTTTAAATATAAAGGAGTCAAAATATAAAACTTGGTCCCGGAAAACTTGCAATAATTGCCATTTAATCGATTTAAAATAAAACATAGAAGGTATCTGTTACCTACTTACGATTAAAAAACAAGGAAAATTAAAAATTGTTTCATCAAAATTAGTAACTTTCGCCAAACAGTACTATTTTCGAATAAAATAGGAGGCTGCGTGACTCGATGACCGAGAGGTCCCTTCGCAGCTTCCTGTTTCAATTGACCAATTGCTTCCTTTGTTTGGGATATTGAAATTCAATGTGTTTTTTGGGCTTTTGGTAAATTGCAAATAAACCATTGATTGATTATTTACCAAGATGACCACACCAGAAGACAACAAAGGAACCTTTTGGTTTTTGAGTCAAGCTGCCACCTGCCCACCTGTCTACCACACTCGGTGTAGGCTTCATACCGTCCCTTTAATTGCTGAACATCAAGCTGGGAAGCTGTGAACACCATTTTTTATTGTCTTTGGTGTGACTCGATGGGAATCTAACCAGCGTCTACCGTTTCAGCAGCAGACTCTATCCACTTGACCCTGATCAGTTAAATAAGTAAATAACCATGCTGTCAGAAAATTTTTTGCTTGTAGAATCAGGTTGCTTTTCGTCCAAATTCCTCATCCTCACTCAAAGCCTTGGGTCTTTTGAGATTAACCAAGATTCTTTCTCTGCTGCGTCTACTACGTTTGTCACGATTTATTCGCTACGTTAAACAATGGGAGGAGGTAAAATTTGTCGCATGCACTGCTATCGGATACAGTATTTTTACAATACGAGATATAAAATTTTTGTTTTATTTTCACTATTTATAAAATGTAAGCAAAAAGCAAACTCAAAAGCTTTGCGTGCCTTTGCTCGAAATAAAACTTTGCTGAGCTTTTACACCGAGTAAAGTCACTAAAAGTTCAGCTTAGTAAACCTGTAAGGCAAATTTTCCTGATTGCTGTCGTTTGATTTTTTTTTTATCCAATTATAGAGCGTAATTTCAATTCCTTGGTAAAACCTTTCTAGGGTGGGCTAGATAAATGGCCAAAATACAAAACAGGCAGAGTTTATAATTTCTTGATTAAAAACACACCCTCGGTTTGCAAAACAAAAAGCATAAACGACTTAATACCCTGCACTGTACAATCATGAAATTAAGTATAATTTCTGCCCGTAGTGTATTTTAGCCCATCCTAGTCAGTAGTTTTATTTAGTTTTCTAGTTCAAGTGTAATCTTTGGCTGAGCTTTTTTAATGAGCCGATATCCGTTTTTGGTTAAACCAAAGACTACAAAATTGGTACCGGATTCACAGCTTCCCTATTTAACGTTCAGCATTAAAAAAGACAAGGTAAAGTCTCCACCGTGTGTGGTAGACAGCTTTACTTGAAGACCGAAAGGTCCTTTCGCTATCTCTTGGTGAAGGCAGCTTGGAGAATAAAATGTAATTACGATCAATCGTAGTTTAGCATTCCAATTCGTCGTCAGCTCGTTAGTTTCTTGACTAGTCAAAGTATTTATTCATACGCAAGTAACAAATTTTGCTTTGTGTTTCAGTTGACAGTACTTTTATGCTTTACATACTAGGTCGTATGCACCAGTGTAAGCTAGATTTCGATTTACGGCAGAGTTGTAAATTGGCCGACACGTACAGGTTTGAACCCGAAAAATAATTTGAAGTCAAATCCAAACCCGAATATTTTGTTAGATCTAAAAAATGTATGCAGTTGTTGCTCGTATACGGTTGAAATGAATTTATTCATTGTTGATAAATTGTGACGTAATAATGACAATTGAATATTAATAATCGTTTGATGTTTAAACGAAGTCGTCATTCAGTAGCAAAGTTATTTTAATTATGCTTTCATCGCATCTAAAAGGCGAAAACACAAGTCAAGTACGTACATTATATCAAGCCCAAATTAACTCCGATATTTTGTAAATCTTAAGCCTGAACCCGAGACGAAAAGACCGGCCCCACTTACAACTCTGAGCCACGGATTATCAATCTTTATTTGCTGAACCGTCGGATTTATTAAGTTGGATTAAAATAAACTGAATTCGCTAGTTCTGAGAATTTATCTTTGAATTGCACGATAATTGCAATTAGTTTTTTGCAGCCATTTGTCCAAATTTTCCATGTAAAATTTTGTTAATCCGCGGATTAAAGTCATTCACGTAGGTGCATATTCAGGCCGGAGCCACTGGAGCATTTTAGGGCCGTGCCTTCCCGATGGAGAATAAATTTTTGTATCAGCAAGCTTTTGCCTCAAAACAGTTCACCACAAACGCTCTTCTATGAAATAGTAAGACGAGTCGAGAGCACGTGCTACAAGTAGCTTAACAGTACCGTAGTTATTATTCTTGATAAAACGTCCGTCTACGTAGTCCACAAAATGTGCCCCCCAAAATGTTTTGTGCTTCCCCAAAATGTTTTGCGCCCCCCCCCCCCCAACTCACTGCTCTGGCGCCAGACCTGCGCATATTACCTCTTCAGTGTATTTCTGCTCTCTTGATCTCTTGGTAGAGAAAAAATGCTCTTGTAGATTTCAGTGATAATGAAAATAAATAAGCTGGCCATATTTTGTTAATCAAAGTCTGAAAATCATTTTACTGGTTAATTTAAACATAAATTTTTAGAACAAAATTCTGCATTATTGCATGCATTGCTATTCTTTTCAACGACTTTGCTTCTTAGATATTCAATTTTCAATACGAAATCGCGCTTGCATTGGCTCGGATTTTCAACTTGATAATGCTGATGTTTTTTCTCTGTCATTTCAACGGTTGTTTACAGTACATGGTTCCAATGTTTCTAAATTTTCCTCCGGATACATGGGTTGCAATTAGACAACTAAATGTAAGTTTTTGGAGTTGGAAAATGGGTAAGATGTTTAGTAAAAAAAAAACTTCAGTAACTACAAAATAAACTGGCCAGTTGATGGAGCAGTCACGCGTTTGCCACTGGAGCGGGAAGTCGGAGGTTCAAACCTCAGGCCAGTCAAACCAAACAACGTTGCCAACGACTCGCTGCGGCGCGCTGCGGCGCGCTGCCACTTTTCTTCGAAATGAATTTGTTGCCCAGCGGCGCAGTGACGAGGAGATGAGCTTCGTAAATCCGTAAAACGCTTTGTCACAATACAAAGAGTATAATAAAGGTTTGATTTGACAAAAAAAATAAGAAAAAAATTATGAGTGAAAATATGTGATAAATCAAGGGTCAAGTGGATAGATTGTCTGCCACAGAAACGGAAGATTCGGGTCGATTTCTGGTCAAACCAAAGAGTCCAAAATTTGGTATTTGCAGCTTCCTTGCTTGATGTTCAGCAGTAAAAAGGACACTATGGAGCTTTCACCGTGTGTGGTAGATAGGTAAACAGCTTGACTAGAACACCGAAAGGTTGGTGATTAATGTAATTACAATACAAAGCCTTGCGAGCGGAGCAAGGAAGGCCGCAAAGCAGCTGAAAGATTAACCTAATTAAAGCGTCATGCTTTTTGTCTAAAAAACCAAATTGAAAACTTGAAATGGCCAAAATTCTCCAAGTCAGCAATGGTGTGAAGTTTTCTAACAGCTTAGTATTTAGCATCTTTTTTATGCAACTTATTATTTGGTCGGAAATGACTACTTCAC
Source organism: Trididemnum nubilum (assembly GCA_963965965.1). NCBI lineage: Eukaryota > Metazoa > Chordata > Ascidiacea > Aplousobranchia > Didemnidae > Trididemnum > Trididemnum nubilum. The sequence goes on from OZ014472.1 coordinate 7,253,301, forward strand.
TGGAAATTTTTAAGTTAAAGAAACTAAAACGACTTAAGGAATATTCATCCGTGCATTTTTTACTTTACTTTTTATTTACTATAGGGTAGGGTGGCCTTTATTTTGACATTTCGAAAACTTTTACTTTTGAACCTTTCAAATCGTTTCATTGAATGGAAAAATGATATGTATGAAATTTTAAACTTTTAAAATGAAGTTTGGAGGTGGCGCAAAGTTTTTTAAGATTGAATGGGTTTTTTAAACTCCTATGCAGGAATACCACAACTATGAACAGCAAAGTATTTTTGTTTCATTGTGACCTTTTCACGCATAACAATAGTGTTTATTAAAATCTTCTGAAAATGAACTTCGGAACTACATTACGGTCACCGACAGTTAGTTATGCGCAGTTTTCAATGTTTGCATCATCAACCAGTTTTTCAAAAAAAGCAGCTTCCTTACCTAAAATGGCTAGTGTTCTGTGGTATCTTACCGAGGATTTAAATTTGCTTGGCATGTTTGATCGTAAAGTAGGTTTGACTTCAAAATGTGCCATAGTGAAAGTTTCAGAGAATGTCGAAGAAGATGAACCACTGTCACAAACTGGAGTGGATGTGACCAACACTAAAACCGAAACATTTGTTGAGTGTGTCACCAAAAACAGTAAATTGTTGATATGTCTGACCAACCAATTAGAAATTCTCCTCGTAGTTGCAAGCAAGGTCTTCAGTGGATGCCTCTCTTCCACCCCTATCCCATTGCTTCTTATTAAGACTCAACTTTCCCTGTTGAAAATTATTTTGAAACACCAAGCACTTTTGTGCTTTGGACCCTCAGCGCCCTTGGCTCAAAATCCGTGATTAGTCGGTTAAAAAAGAATCCCTTTTGGTGATCATATTGCTTATCCACAGACGAAACCCTTCTATCTTTGCGCGAACTATTATTATATGTTCCTCAATCCCTTTCGGACTCCAATCAAGTTTACAGCATCATCTTCTATACCAAGCTGCAGTGGCTCCAGCTCATCTTACCTAGAATACGCCAAGAATCGATTACTCTCCCTTCCTCCTTAAGAGCGTGTGTATGGGCCGATAGATCTCCTTCTTCCCTCATTAGACGGGTGGCAATGGAGGGTAAGCCATATAATTCAAATGCAATTCCTTCGAATCTTTTCTCTGCTGGACCAATTGTCTCTAGATTCACAACTGAAACCCATCCCCTGCAATACGGAATTGTCTGGTGTTACAATCACAAGACGACATGCCACTTTCAGTAAGTCCTTTTACGGACTCCCAATCGGTTCTTTCTCTAATTTCAACGGCTACCTTATATCTTTGACCAACACCCCTCTAAAATGTCTGGTTTCACGTCTCATCACTTTCCAACAGTGCCATTTAAACTTCCAATGGGTCCCAGGTGATGCTGGTATTCCGAGAAATAAGCCTGCTGAATCTCTTCCCAAAGTTGGAGCCTCCCTGCCTAATGCAATCGTCACTTTTCCCTCTTCCCAGTTATCGCTAAAACCCGTTACACCCAGTATCACAAATGGAGACGTCACATTTCCACATTCTCCCTACCATCTCATCTGTTCCGTTCCTACAGTTTCTACGAAGGAATTGGTCCTCTCACGCCCCTTATGTTTTTAGCTTTCTGCCTTAGCTTCCATGGTCAAAGCCTCTTACTATTGTCGTAAGTCAGTCGCGTAAGAAAACTCTTCTTCCAGCGTCTATGGACACCTTCCACAGGACTTTTAATCATCTCTTTTCTTGACTGTCTTGCCTCTGCGCCTCAATGCAAATCTATCTTTGGGTTTGCTATCTGTACCTTGGCGTGTGGCTCAAGTGTTGGGTCGCTTCGAAGTTCCTATGCTTCTCCATCTTTCGGAAGGGGTTAGATAGCACCACCAGTCATCCAAGCCGCTTGAAAAATAAAAACAATGCAGTATGCTTTACAGACTGTTGAAAATAACCAGGCCATTGTTCTTAATACGAAGAAATTTACTCTTATGCAACCATAACTTTTCTGTAAACATGAGTATTATACTGATTAGAAAACTTTCTATGTTCATATAATGGTGTTTGTAAAGCTAATTTTGAGATCACTACGCCACCGCAAAAATCAAAATTTTGCAACAAAACTTTCTATGAGGCAGCTTTTGTGGTGGAATGGAAACTTTTGAGTGGGTCAAGCTAACAAAATGTGCATTTTAAAATTTATCCCCAAGTAAGGGACATCCTACTATAATATTGTAAATATTTTCAATCAGTATTTCTGCAGTATAGGAGACACCTTAGCTGCTAATGTACCAAAAGAAGAAAATGATATCCCTTACACTAACTACTTTAACAAAGCCACACCTTCCTCGCTGTTTTTTACCCCCATCCAACCTACTGAAACCTTGAATGTGATTCATTCGTTAAACAAATCGCACTCTAATGGGCACGTAAACATTTCCTCATTTTTATTGAAAACTGCCGCTGAAGTACTTGCTTTCCCACTAACTGTATTATTTAACTATGCTTTGTTGTTTGGTGTGTTTTCTGATTCGTTGAAAATTGCAAAAGTCGTTTCAATTCATAAAGGTAATAGCAAATCTAGGGGCACATGACAGAAATTTTCTCGTTCGCTTTAATATCGATTTTTTTTTAAGAGGCGCTAACGAACGAAATACTCGCTAAACGTAAGAGGTCATTTTTGCACGTGTTTGTAAAGCCTTGCGAAATCTGTTACGTCATTCTTTCTCGCTATATTTCTTCGAGCGATTGCGGAAAGCAGTTCGAGTAAAAAAAACGTCACATTTTCCTCGCCAACTTAAAGAGGATCTTGAAGCACTCTTTAAGCGTGCGAGAAATCTTTTTGGTTCAGAAATGTAATGGCGAAATGTTGAAAACTTCCAACTCATTCGAATTTTTGCTGAAAATTAATTCAAATCGTCGCCATGTTTGCTATTAGACTGCTAAAAAAAGCGAATTGCATTGCGAACCATTTGCTGTTTCGATTGATACAGAAATGCTAAGTAGTGCAAGTTGACAAAAATAGTAACACACTCCTTTTATAAGAACGATTTTCTAAAACACGAGGCTCATTTTTGCTCAAAATTTAAGAACAAATTAAAAACACTGCCAGCCTCGGCAGCAAAACAAACCAAAAAAAAATTCAAACTAATCAAAGAAACTAAAATTCGTGCTGATTCAAAACGATAAAATTTCAGTGATTTTCTTGTGTTTGCAAGCAAAATTGCGACTATTCAAGGTCATAAAGCTCTGTTGCTCTGCGCAAGCAATTGAGAAATTTTTTCGGCAGTTGTTCAACTTGAAAAAAGCTTGCTTTTTTGCTTTTGCAATTTTACGATGCTGCAAAAGCAAGAAAAAAGCCTTCACTTAAGTCTTAAGCAGACAAAGCTATAGGAATTAACCAGTGTTTCAAACATGTCCGCTGAAATTGACATCGATGCTCTCAAAATTTTTACAAAATCAAGAACAAATGAGACTGAATATTGGCAAAAAATTAAAAACAGCCAGTCTAAACTCAAGATTTACCGGTTCTAAAAAGGAAGTGTACTTCGACTTGCTCACTTTTGAAAAATTTTGAAACCTTAAGACCTAAAGTTACTGTTACCATATGAGTTTACCCACCAACAACCTCAAGGGCGCTTTACTTCATTTAAAAAATTATAGTATGGAAAAAGTTGTCCTTATTTTACATTGATCCAAAAATATAATTAAATTCTGTCGTTCATTTACTAATTGTTATCAGTTGAAGAATTTGCTTGCGTAGAATAATCACGCATAGCTTAAAGTATCTTTTTCTATAACAATGCAGTACATACAATACGCTTGAACGCATTATTTTGAAGTAGAAATGCATCTGACGTCACAATGAGGTATTTATTACATACTAACACAAGTTACAAACATCTCGCAAAGAAATTCGAGCGAACTGTTTAACGTGTGTTGGGCGAGACGGCTCAGAAATGGCAGTTAGTCTACAAAGATTTTTTGCTCGTCAGCGCTTTTTAGCGAGCGAGAACGGCCTTTACGAGCTCGCTAGCACGTTCTGTCATGTCGCCCCTAGTGTATCTAGTTATCGACCTATTTTAATACTGCCAACAATTTCAAAAGTATTTGAGAAGCTAATCTATACGAGAACGACATCTATTCTTACGAAACATTCCATTCCAATCCCAACCCAATATGGATTTCGAAGTAATCATGCCACTTTACATACTTTAATCGATATAGTTACTAATGCATATGACAATATCCAAAACAACTGTTTTACTGCTTTTTTGCTGCTGGACCTAAAAAAAGCATTTGATACGGTAAGTCATGACATTTTGCTTAATAAGCTTGAACATTATGGTATTCATGGAGTGGCAAAAAAATTGTTCTCATCCTTTTTAGAACATAGGCAACAACTTGTAACAATTAAGCATTATAAATCTTCAAAAATGACTTTTAAGTATGGTGTTCCTCAAGGTTCCGTGCTCGGTCCTTTTCTATTTTTGCTATATATTAATGATTTACCAAACTGCACGGCGAGAAGTCCTAAACTATTTGCAGATGATACGTAGGCCTACTTAATTTTGGCTGATCCATTTGTTCAAAATCTTAAAACAAAAATTTCTGAAGAATTACAAAAAATCACTAATTGGGTAAACGCTAACAAACTGACGCCGAACTTTGCAAAATCTAATATTATTGTAGTACCCCCCAAATCCAACGTTAATAAACTGCCGATTTTTACAACTTTTCTGATGAAGTAAAAGTCTCTCTAGTTAGTGAATCTAAGTACCTGGGAATTATAATGGACAAAGATTTATCATTTCTTTCTCATATTAAAAAACTAGAAAATAAACTTTCAAAATCAGTAAGTATTTTCAATAAAGTTAAACCGTTTCTAAACGCATCCACTCTACTTCAATTGTACTGTATTACTCCATTTTCAATTCTTATCTTCAACACGGTATCACAATATGGGGCTCAACTTTTAAATCTTATCTGAAAAAATTAAATACTTTGCAAAACAAAGCTGTCAAAATACAAGCAGGAGAATCATGGCGTGAAAGAGCTACCCCGTTTTAAGCTAAACTGAAAATTTTAAAAATTCAAGATACGTATTTATTAGAGCTGGCTTTATACATGGTTAAATTTCAAGCAAAAAAGCTGCCTTCCAGCTTCCTTGATTATTTCAGACTTACAAATGCGATTCATGCAAAGCAAACAAGATCGTCTACTAATGACAATTATTTTCTTCCTCGTTACAAAACGATGAAAGTTTAAAGGTCTATTAAATATCAAGGAGCTAAACTATGGAATTCTGATAGTGATGAGATCAAAAAATCAACATCTGTTAAATTGTTTTTAAAAAATTACAAAGTATTCTTATTAAACAAATATAATATTTAATTCATGATAGATGCATTTTTTCTTCTTTTTTACTTTTTTTATTTTTTTTTATTGTATTTTATTATTTTTTCTATTTTTTTATTCTTTATTTTTTTTATTTTTTACTTTTATTTTTTTATTTTTTATTTTTATTTTTATTTTTTCATTATTTTTTTTTTTTTAATTTTTTTATTATTTAGCCCTCAAAATTCGAATGGTTTACCGCTCGACTAGAAGACCTTTAAGGTCCCTTCGCGGTTTTCCCAGTTACCTTGGTTAAAAACTGTACATTACGTAACATTGTATTTATTTGCATTGCATTTCTTTTAACTTTTTTTCAATCTGTTTTTTGTAATGTCGTTGTTTTTTTTATTTCACTGGTGCAGTAACTAAAATAAACTCGTTCGTTCGTACTATAGGGTATGAGTTAGGGTTTGGGACTAGTTTAAAAAATTTCAATTTGGATTCGATTTGAGTCAGAATTAATAGGAAAGTAGCTAAATTTCCAGTGAATTAATCTTTTCCTATGTTTAATTTGAGTCTACGGTATTTCATCGGTTAGATAAGGTTATTCTGTTATTTTCAGGCAATAAATGTGACAGTCTGGGAGAAGTATTCGTGGTCAGTATTTAAATCTACTAGCCATATGCTTTGTATCGGATACGGGCAATTTCCACCCCGAGGTTTAATCGATGTATGGGTCACTTATTTCAGCATGGTCACTGGTGCTATGTGTTTCGCTCTGTTTATTGGAAACGCAACATCTCTGATCCAGTCAATGGATGCTTCCCAGAGAGCATATAAAAACAAGGCAAGTATTTGCAATGAAATGGTGCGAGGCTTGAACATTTTTCATATTTTGTTTTTAATAACCAAATTTCTTCAAAAGCATCATCCATTAAATATAACGGCGATATTTTTTTTCTTTGAGAAAGAAGAGAAACAGTATGCCTAATAGTAATGATGAAACGTGTTTCTATCTTCAAACATAAACGCGAAAACTTTGCTTTAAGTGACATTTAATCTATTGTACCATACGAACACCACTATTTCTCAGTCGATGCGAGGCTCGCAGTTTCGGGGCTTTAGCAAGTTCCGTATCAACAGCGAGCAAAGTAAGAATAGAAGGATTGGTTGAAATAATATTTTTAAAACAACTTGTACGAAAATCATCAAATGTGGTAATTTTCGTACTGTATGAATGGAATGATACAGAATTTCAATTCTCTATTCAGCTGCAAATTTTGGAAGTGCATGTCGATACAAGTCTTTTTGAGAACCATTTTTGTAAAAAAATAATCATACTCTGATCGACTCAAGAATCATCGCTGGTACCCTCCATGCAATGACTTTTACGCACTGCACTGCATGGCTGCAATTGATCCACTAAGCATCTGTAGAACCGTTGCAACAAAAAAAGCACAATACTGGACAATCTGAAAAATTTAAGCTTTCTACAACCTACCGTTTTCAAGATACGACAGTTTAGATTTCCCCGTACAAAGACTTTTTCTCCTTAGAAATTTTGCCAGGGGTACCAATCAAAAACGAATTTAAATAGTTACAGACCTACGTTTTGTTCAAAGTCATAAACATATGTACAAGCAATCTGAAAAATTTGAGCTTTTTGCATTCTTCCGTTCATAAGATATGACAGTTAAGATTTCCCCATAAAAATTTTGCCAGGGTTGCCAACCCGACACAAAATTTTGAAAAGCTACTGCGATTCCCTTACTCTCAATAAGTGTTTTGAGAAAGTGTTGTTGTCAAAGCAAATAAGAGTCAAAATTGTAAACTAGTTGCTTTTTAAGTAAATGTAAGCCAACTTTCCAAACGTTGATATACTGCCCCATTGCAGACAAAAAGACAGCGCTGAAGGAAGGAGAAAATTGTTAACTTTGAACTGGAATATCTTGAAAACGGCTAGTTCAAATATCTTGAAAATAGAAAGTTCAAGTTAAGTGAGAATTCATTTTAAGCTTTTTTCTAACATGATGATCAATAGTGAAAATTTGACGTGACTGCCCCTCTAACATATTGATAGTTTCAATTTAACAATGCAAAATAATTAACCGAATTTCATGCAAATTATTATCGATTCAATTGTTTGAAAAAAAAAACATCTGAAAAGAAAACATCGATTTAATTGTCATACATCAAATAACGATACACAAAAAAATCGAGAAAAATATTACACCATTTGAGTAAATGACTTATATCTTAAAATAGAGTGGCATTCTTTAATCATCTTGTAGCGGTGAAACAATGATACCGCATTTTATATAGTTCATAATAAACTTACGGTTAATTTTTTGTTTGTTGTTGAAAAGATCTTTTCATAAATGGCTATTAATTCCAATTGGGATTGCGTATGTTAATTTATGTGTAGCAATTTTGAAATCAGCAACACGGTAACTGTGGGTGCTGTTTTTTAGTTCTTGGAAGTAAAGGAGTATATGCAGTTTCGAAAGCTTCCATCAAAAATAAGAAGAAAAGTCACTGATTATTACGAAAATCGCTACCAAGGAAAAATGTTTGACGAAGGAAAAATCTTATCAGAGTTAAACCATAGCCTCAGAGAAGAAGTTGGTAGAAAAAAAGTTGATCAACGATTGAGTGGATAGGACGTCTGCTATCGAAATGGTAGATCTGGGTTTGATTCCCAGTCGGGTTAATCCAAAGACTATAAAAATTGGTATTCCAGCTTTCCTGCATAAAGTTAGCTCTGAAAGGGACAGTGCAAAGTCTTCAGCGTGTGTGCTGAACAATTGGGAAGGTAGCATCTTAACTCGAAGACCGAAAGTTCTCTTCGGTTGATCCTGGCCAAGGCAGCATAGAGAATAAAAATGCATTTTAATTAATAACAATTTGCATTTTTAAGATGTTTTTTTACAAGGTGAAAAATGCAATGTAATGCTTGAGTGGTTTTTGTGTAGCATAAAATTGAATTATATCAAGAAAATTTAGGCCTGAAAACTGCAATGCCTTTTGTAAATTGCTTCGATATGAGCATGATGCGATAGTTTTTCTTAAATATAGTTTAGTGACATCATGGGTAGCTGTCATCTGCACAAAATATAAAATTATTGATAAAGATACTGAAAAACATATTTGAACATCACAATGCAAAATTCCGCAACAGGTAAACGCTTTCAGTAAAAAGTCGTCTTATACAAGATGCTTACTTTGATTCAAGTTTCGTTGAATAGAATTGCCAAATTATTATTCTACAACCGAAAAACGTGCTATTAATATGACTTAGCATTCAATGCTAGTAAACAAATACATTATATTAACAGCTGAATCCAAATCCTTGGGATCTGTCCATATAGGCATGGGGAACCCATTCAAGGGTCAAAATGTAGTCAGACGAAGACAAAAAACTTGCGCGCTAAACCGATTGCGTTTTCCCATCAAAAACAGGACCTTTTTTGAACTTCACCTAATTTTAAGCCCCAGCAGACAAATGTCTACAAATATTGCTTTCCTATTTGGATGGAAATACTTATACGCTAAGACTTCATTAAAAATACTCCTACGCTTGCTCGAGGGGTTCTAGCTTCTAAAAGCTGCTGGGGTCTTTTTGCGGGGTTACTGGGGCAAATGCCTACCTTAGTACGGCAATGCTTTTGAACTATGCAACAGCGTGTTTTCTTCGAGAATAGAATTCTAATTGAACAAGATACCACCTTGGCCGGAGAATTAAAAAAAAAAAAAAAAAAATGAAACAAGATACTATGACCTAAACTTGTTGGTGCCATACCTTGTTTCAACTAGCGATGGAGCAGGATTGGCGACGTCGGTGTCAAAATCCTAGTTAGGTCCTATTTCGGAAAAAAGATTATACTGAAGACAAAAAAATACCAACACAATGTATTCGGGGAGGGAGGGCTTTTTCGTCGGAGCCACATTGCATTGAAAATTCATAGGTCTTACAGCACCGCGGTTCTTACCTAGATTTGATTTAAAACCAGGAAACTCGGGCATCCCAAAACTCGGCGTCACTAAAATTCGAAGCCCCCAAAGTTGGTACCTGCGCCAAAGCTTGCGTTCCGCTAGATTCACTTTTGACTTTGATTGTTTATGTAGTGGTCACAAAATTTTTCCACTTTGTATTCCTAGATTTTGTTAAGCATCACGAAGCAAATAATCAACGTGAAGAAAAGCAGGCATTGTTATGAAGCTTGGCAAACAATGACTGCACTATAATCACCAAACAGCAGCTGTAATTTTTAAACCAAAACAATGTCTGAATTATATTGACTTTCGTCTTTTCTCGTTAATTTTTTATGAAAACCCACAAATTATGTACTAGTGCATAATGTATTGTAGATCATTAACCACACCTGTCGGGACCTGATCGAACAAGTTCCGCTTTTCAGTGACGTTGATCCTTATTTCCTCACGGTTTTACTCACAAAACTAGAATTCGAAGTGTTCTTAGCGAAACAAACTATTATTCAGGTAATAACCCTAATGCACAGCATTGGTAAAAATTCCATTGATTTTTAAGCTAAAGCTTCGGACTTCAATTCTAATCTCAGATTTTTTTAAACTGTTTAAGATATTTTCAATGTTCGAACAAATATTCTGAATGCGATATAGCACATGCTGTAATTAAAGACGTACTTGTGTCTGCGTAAAGCTCAGTAAGTTAGAAAGGAAGCAATGAAGAAACAAAAAAGCATTTTCACCAAAAAACATCAAACGATGTAATCCCTTTCCGGTAAGAGGCTGCGAAGGTCCATGATGTCCAGGTACCAAAGTATCTGGCGCGGTCGCGGAGTCTGCAACCTCTTACCAACCACAAACAGAAAAATTAAAATTGTACATCACAAAAAAAAACTCTTACAGTTGTTTTAGATAATAATCATTTTGGTTGTTAATAAGATTAAATTTAGAATATCGACATTATTTGCAAGTCTGTAAAGCCGTTTAAGAATTATAAAATAAAACTACAATTGTTCTTATGTTCCAACATGTTTCAGGATAAACTTGAAACGTCTGTGAGCTCACAAAGTAAACGAATCTGTCAGAATAAGATCAATCAAGAGCGTACCCTTCACTTGGATTAATCCAGCGGAAACTGAACTCTATATAATATTTTTTTGCAATATGCAGGAAGATGCAACGGCCGATAAGATGTATTTTATTAGTCGTGGTACTGTTTCGTTGACTTCTGCCAAGCATCGATTAGAAGACACAATCTCAGATGGAGGGTATTTTGGAGAAAGAGCACTTTTGCAGGTTTTTGATATATTCTTTGTTTGGTTGTAACATAACCGAAAATTCCGCTTAGATAGAAATCTGTTCGCTCAAGTAATTGTACAAGTGTCAAAAAAGTAACTGGAATAATATTGTGCGTAAGTTAGTTATACTTTTATCTCGGATGGTGCTGTCCCCCTGGCAGTAACTTGCCAGCGACAAGGTACGATTGTTCAGAATTGTAAACGGGCCAACAAGTTTAGGCCCAAATCCGGCCCGAACCCGAAACTATAAGCCCGAACCCGAAAATTAATTTGAAGCCCAAATCATGCCCAAAAAAATCCGAAACTTAAGTTAGGTCTAAAAAATTTAGCAATATTGCCAAGTTAACTTCATTATTTTTTTGTACACTTAAGACAAAAAGTACGTCTCAGGCCCGAATTAAGCCCGACATTTTTGTCAACTTTAGGCCCGAACCCGACCCGAAAAGCCCGGCCCGACTTACAACTCTGCGATTGCTAAGCAAATTTCGTCAAGCATTGTTGAACATTAGTCAAAAATTATTGCAGTTTTTGCCAGGTAAAAAAACATCACATATATTTTTAATTTTGTATCATATAACACCAAAACCTAGCTTCAAAAAAAATTAATAGGCCTACAGTACATGGTAGTTTTTCAAAAGTTTAGATGTTAGATTATAACAAGGCAATTTAAAAACCTAGAAAATTTAAACTTTTGTCCCAACGTTTCCCCTGAAGTTTTGTTAATCCACGTTGGTTCATATGACCATGATTGTGTTTTGCTTTGACTCCGAAACAAATTGGATTACAGATTTTAGACCATAAACGATGACAAAACTCGCCAAGCCCAGTTTTATTCACAAAAATATTTTTATTTTGCTTTACCCCTTATTTCTATTGCGCTCTTCTTTTAAATTCTCAAAAACACTCTTCTTTGCAATTAATTTATTTTGCGTACAAACCAAGCTCTCTGCATCATGAGGTGTAGCAGCCATGCATAATAATGATAACTCCAACCATACGTTGACTTGATGTATGATATAACCAGTACTTAAATTGTAGAGAGGACGCGGGGGGACGCGTCCGCTCATCAAGAGTTAACGTCCCCCCATCGAGATTTAGACGTCCACCCATTGAGATTTGAGCGCTGGATGATGAAACGATCAAGAGCCAGCCAGCACGAATATATCCAACAAATTCCGGCCGAATATAGCACTAAATTGCGGTGAAGACCTTTTTTTTGGTCTCCACCTGGTTTCGGGGAAAAAAGTAAAACACTTCAATTGCGGGGACGGAATTACACAATTTCTACGTAAGTTTGGTCAAGGCTGCAAAAGCGTTCCCCCATGCAAAATTTTACAATTTAAGTACTGGATATAATGTTATTCGGTTTGCTGCTTCTCCTATTTGTGCCAAAGTATTGTTTTTCTATTGAATTAGCTTTAATTTTAATGTTACTTATGACTTAATTATTGCTCGTTTGATTAAAATTGTATGATGGTGCAAATAAAAGAAATAAATATGTATGTCCAAGGCTAAGGACTTTTTTTTAGGTTTCTGTTAACTTGTCTTTCGTCAGACTGCTCAGCCCCAATTAAAAAATTTGCGCGAAGCTTTTTTTTCCCACGAACACATCGCTCTTTGCCAGTTGCACGAAATGCAAAATTTCGGGGTCTGTAATGATTGCAACATTTAGATAATCTCATTTACCATAATTTACAATTGGTCAAAAAGCATAGGGAGGTACTGCTCGAGATCGGTTTTTGTTGAAGAAATGAGAACTAGGCTCAGGCGCGTGGCCAGGATTTGAAAAAGGAGGGGGCTTTTTTGAAAGAGTGAGAAAAGTGCAAACGACGTTGACCCGAATTGTCATTGTTCTTGAATCAGTTTCACACGGTTTGTCCGAAAATTGAGACGGAATTTCTAGGAAAGCTTGGAAATTCAAACGCTTTTTCTGCCCAAAAACAGGTGGTCTCCAAAAAAAAAAAAAAAGGTCTTCACCGAAATTGAGACTGATTTTTCGGCCAAAATCGGAAATTCAAACACTTTTTCATTCCGAATCACGACATCTACTTCACAACTTCGGCACCCAGTTTCCTTTGGGGGGGGGCTGTTCACAAAAAATCGGCCTCAAAAGCACCAAAAGCGTGCGATTTTGCATACTTCACAAGTCAATGGGGGGGCTCCTACGCTACTGACTAGGCTACGTGAGGTAACAAAGAAGTGCTCTAAACCTTGTTCCAATATTCCTCTTATCTCGAAAATACATTTAACTCATTTGATTCCGTACCATTGGCAACCTTGCGTTTCGAAATTTTGTGAGAAAAGAAAGGATTAGGCTATTTAGCAAAATTCTGCAAGAATAATGGTAGGTATTCTGCAAAAATTTTGCAAAGTCATCTTTTTCTAACGTCAAGAATTAACGAAACACAAGGTTGCCAAGCGTCAGAGTCAATCTATTTTCGAGGATGAGGGAAATAGTGGAACAAGTTTTGGGGCATCTCTTCATTACCTCAAGTAGTTCTCATTCCTTCAGTGAAACCAATCTCGATCAGTATCTCCGAGTATTGATAATTTGCTCAAGTTTTGATGATGCGTTAACAGAAAGTTAATTCGATCAAAACTGTCTTCAGCCCAATAGCCGTCGTGCAGCTGAAGTGGTTGCGGAAACCTATTGCTATATGTATTCGTTGTCATCGAAGAACTTTTACAAAGTGCTTAGAGAATTTCCTCAACAAAGAAGTAAAATGAATAAAGTCATTCAGACGCGGCTTAAAGGTAAAAAAAGCAAAGGCTCAGCCGTGTTTTTGCTTGTTTTTAGCAAACAACGATTGGAGTAATGGGGATGCCAACTGTGGAGACTCAGTGGTACGCCTGGCGGCCACACTTCAAAGACTGAACCAATGATCAAAGATGTAATTGTAATCACATTTTATTCACCAAGTTGCTTTGGCCAGGAGACAGCGAAGAGGCCTTTAGGTCCTCCAGTCAAGCTGTTACCTACATATCTGTATAGCAGCAGGTGGGGGCGCCGAGAGCCAAGCGTGGGAACGGGGACAGCTGAAATATTGGGCCCCTATATTTTAATTCAACGTTACAAGCCACACGTCCTGATTTTTTATTTAATTACCCAGCGGTGTAAGCATAATCAGGCTTTTCCATAAGACGATTTCACACTGAATAGTGACAATTACAACAAGGAAAATTACAACCGGTGAAAATTTCTATGGATTGTAAGCCAAAATACGCAATTTTGAACATTTTTAGACCAATCATAAGTGTGATGAAGTTGCAAAATTCTTTAATAGTTAGGAAGTCTATTGGCATCGTGGCCAAGTAATTAAAAGACTGTCGATTTTATGACGACCATACGATGAATTTAAAAGTGTGGTTCAGCCACAGCTCACACCATGGTCGCGGTGTTTTGTCATCGAATGGGACTCTTTACGTCACTTTATTTTGCTTGCTCTTAACTGGCGAGCAGCAATAGAATTGCCATAACAACTCTCAAAAAATCAACAGAACACTGGAAACTCCTCTCTTATACGCAGGCGCGTGGCCAGGATTTGGAAAAGGGGGGGGGGGGGGGGGGGGCTATTTTGAAAGAGTGAGAAAAGTACAAACATCCTTGACCCGAATTTTCATTGTTCTTGAATCAGTTTCACACGGTTTGTCCGGAAATTAAGACGGAATTTCTCGGAAAGCTCGGAAATTCAAACGCCTTTTCCGCCCAAAATCAGGTGGTCTCCAAAAAAAAAAAAGAAAAAAGGTCTTCACCGAAATTGAGACTGATTTTTAGGCCAAAATCGGAATTTCAAACGTTTGAGGGGGGGCTGTGTTCTTATGGGGGGGGCTATTTTCAATTTTTGACAAAAAATAGGCCTCAAAAGCACCAAAAACGTGCGATTTTGCATACTTCACAAGCCAATGGAGGGGCTCGAGCCCCCCCAGCCCCCCCTGGCTACGCTACTGCTTATACGATAACTGCTCTAATTGAATTCTGTGCGCGTAGTATTTTTTCATTTTTCTATCGAGACTGTAATCGCGCTGGCAACTGGCTACTTGCAATAGTGATCTCTTTTGTGACGTAACACAAGAAAGATTAAAAAAACACTTTTTTTTATCAAAAGCTCTTTCTGCGGGAACGCGCTATGAATGCAGGACCAGGACGTAGAGCTGGTACTGTATTTATACCATAGATTAACACTATATTGACTGCCTGTGGAAACGTAGGCTTAAGCACCAAATTAACAAACTGGGACTGGCACTTACGTTACATAAATACCGAAAATTTGTGGTTGAAATTTAGTGGAATTCTTTAAGCAGCTCTGAACAGTTAGTACACTTACTTGATAGTTGATATCGGTACTGTTAGACGCCATAGAGTTAGACATTGACATACGCTTTTTAGCAATAGCGTTAAACACTACCGCAATAAATATATACAATCGTGAAATCAGGCAGTCAGCGGGGTCCGTCCTGAGCTAGTCAGCGGGGGCCCATATACAAAACCCGCGGAGTCAGCAGGAGTCTATCCTCATCGGCCCATCCTTAGCTAGCCTAGTTGATACTGTTAAAGGCCAACGTTTGACCTTAAAATACCGTTTTAGCAATGGTTTTAGACACGACCACATAATTATGCCCAAGCGCGAAGTCAGTGGGGGCCCGTCCTTGGTCCTGAGCTTGTCAGTGGCGGCCCGTATGCAGAACCCGCGGAGTCGTCGGGGCCCATTTGTAGAACCCGCGGAGTCAGCTGGGGACCATCCTTATCTAGTCCTCCCCCCACAACAGAAGACCTATTTGTTTGCAAAAAAAAACTGTTTGAGTAAAGCGTTGCTTTAATGTTATGATAATATCTGCACGTTGCTTGCACAGCAGCGATCGCTGTTCACTTTTTAGTATGATCTTGATGGCCCCCCTGAAGTCCATGGGCCCCAGGGTCATTGTCCCCCTGCCGCTCCCTCTCGGAGGCCCTGCTAGCACACACGATGGAAGCTTCACGTCGTCCCTTTCAATGTTGAACGTCAAGTAGGGAAGCTGTGAATACCAACTTTTATAATCTTTGTTTACCGTTTCAGTAGCAGACGCTCTATCCACTCGACCACTGATCGACTTACTTGATCACTGATGGGTTTAAAAATTATGATTCTGAAAAATTCAAAAACAGCGCATTTGAGCTAATAATTGTGGTCCTAGGAGCGTTAGTGTAACTGAAACCTTAATTGCCTCTATAAAAATTATTGCCTATTAGTAACTGAATATTGAATTTGTATGTCTTGCAGAAAAAAACGCTGAAACGATGGACTCAACTGTAACACCCACTTCCACTTCCTTGAACGAAGTAAATGAGCTCGGAGCATTAAATCAAATTCTTGAAGAGCATTCAGATAAACTTTCATATAATCATAACTAAGAAAATTAATATTGATACTCGTAATTACAGCAAATAAACTGTTTTTTTTTATCGTTGAAGAGTATTACATTAAAAGAGTCAAGTCTTCTCGATGTGATAGCCTAGCATTAGTAGGCCGAAATTGAAGAAGGTACAGTACCGGTAGGGGTAAATTCATAGGTGGGCAAGTAAATGCAAAACGTTAGCTTCATTAACCACTAGTCCGTTAACAAACTTCACACCTCCGTTAACGTTAATCCGTTATTTTCAGCTTTATTTAACGGAAGTTAATAAAGTCCGTTAATCCGTTAACATTTTGCGTATAATTTAAATTTCATTTTATTCACTCGCTTCTAGAACACGTATTGACGCTGTTGAGTTGATTGTAAGGAAATATTTATTGCTGCGGTGGTCTTTTTGTGTTTTGAAAGTTACATTTTGCAGTCTAATCTAATTTCAAGATGAAAACAAGTTCAAATGCACAACGAAGCTGCGATCGGAAAATCTTTGGAAATTGTAAACAGCGATAATTAATAGACCTATGAGGCTGCAGCTTATTATCTCCTCCAAAAAAGAGCTCCTTTCTTCGCTTTCTTCTATAAAACTCGTGCTAATACGAAACAGGTGTTGCCAGTGCAAACTGGTTTGTACCGGTACGATGAATGAATGATGCAAGATATTAACGATAAAAACCTTAACGGAAGTTAACAGAACTTAACGGAAGTTACTTTAGTCCGTTAACAGAACTTAACGGAAGTTATTTAGTCCGTTAACATGAAAAAACTTTTTAACGGATTAACGAGTTAATGAAAAAGTTAGCTTCGTTATTAACGGATTAACGATTAACGGACTTGTGCCCACCTATGGGTAAATTTAACATCATGGTTGATGGAAGTACTTCGCCCTTCAACTTTGTACCAACATAACTTTGTATCTTCTTGGGCAGACCGTTACATACTAAAACCAATCGGAAACTGCGCAGAAATTTCACACAATACGTAGCTTTGATCAATGTATGGCTGAAATCAAGTGGGCTCCTACAATAAATTTACACACAACTACCCTTAGGCTCAGAGGTGGGCAGTAACTAGTTACTATAGTAAATAGTAACTGTAACTAGTTACTTTTTTAGTAACGGTAACTTAGTTACTTTTTCAAAAAAGTACCGAAAGTGGGAACTAGTTACTATTTGAAGACATTAAAAAGTTACTAGTTACAGTTACTTGTAGTTTTGGTCCTGTCAAAAAACATTCTTTAATCGCTAGATTTTGATTAAATGTAATCCCTGTTGGCGCTACGAATTACGGATTTTTTATTGTGCGCTAACGTGGCAACCCTAACCATGCTGTGAGAAGATATTAGAATGCTTTTAAATTAAAGACCTCCTTTTAACGATCTGATAAGTTACGTTCTAATATCTTCCCTGCAGGATTGTTTTGATGGAGTAATTTTTACCAAAAGCGTGTAGTGTTTGTTCAGCAGATAAGGCTGTTGTTAATATAGCCGCTTTACCCCTTTTGTTGCTTTTCGTTTTGAAAAGATATTTTGAAACCCAAACGTTCTGGTCTCAGCGATGAACATTTTGAGATGCTTGCTTTCTTGAAAGGCATTTAAATAAAGTGCATCAATGTGATACGTTGTGTATTTTTGTTATAACAACAGCAACAGTAGCCATAAGCAGCGTGTGCAGAGGCACCACACGAAAATTAGAAAATGAATAGAGAAAAAAATCTGTTAATACCGGTTCAAAAGTACAAAATCAACATTTTCGATACTTAATTCATACCGGTAACTAGAATGTGACATCGCAAGCGATATCCGGGAACTTCGCGAAAGTATCTAACTTTACTAAAGAACTCTACGACTAGGTTAAGCGTGTTTATGGTTGTTTAGTCAGATCGGAAATACTCTGCTTCCGAATTTCAAAATGTTCCAATAACTTGATCAGGTTTGTGGTTAACGGCTTTTAACATTTTGTGTTAAATTCCCATAATTACTTTGTATAATTATAAACACTATTAATTAATAAAGTACTAAAAACTATGGCATATCAGTAAATTAACACAAAAACATTGTCGACCATATAACAAGCTATTCTTGCTGTCAACTAATCAGTAGCGTAGCCGGGGGGGGGGGGGGGGCGGGGGGGTCTATAGCCCCCCCATTGGCCCGCCGACCAAAATGCAGAATAAGAAAAATACCACGTTTTTAGCACTTCTAAGACTCTCTTTTGCACTGGATCAGACAAAAAAATGATTTAAAGCATAGTTTGAAACGTTTATTTGGGGGGGGGGGGGGGGGGGCTAATAGACTGCCGACCAAAATGCAGAATAAGGAAAATACCACGTTTTTAGCATTTTAAGACTGTCTTTTGCATTGGATTAGACTATTTTGAAACGTTTATTCAAGGGGTGGGGGGGCTAATGAACTGCCGACCAAAATGCAGCACAAAGAAAATATCATGTTTTTAGCACTTCTAAGACTCTCTTTTGCACTGAATTAGACTAAAAAATGCTTTAAAGCAATAGTTTGAAATGTTTATTTAGGGGGGGGGGGGCTAATAGACTGCCGACCAAAATGCAGAATAGGGAAAATACCACGTTTTTAGCATTTCTAAGATGCCTTTTGCACTGGATTAGACTAAAAAAATGCTTTAAAGCATAGTTTGAAACGTTTATTTAGGGGGGGGGGGCTAATGAACTGCCGACCAAAATGCAGAATTAGGAAAATACCACGTTTTTAGCCAGTAGCGTAGCTAGGGGAGGCAGGGAGGCTATAGCCCCCCCCATTGACATGTCGACCAAAAAGCAGAATGGGAAAAACACTACATTTTTAGCACTTTGAGACTGTTTTATGCACTGGAGTGGACTAGATAGTGATTTAAAACATCTTTTGAAACATATGTCCAGGGGGGGGGGGGGGGCTAATTTGGCAAAAATAAAATCAACAAATAAATGAAGCCTTTGATAAATGGTAAGAAATAAGCAATCAAATTTGATTGCAAGTGTAAAAATGCTGAACATAGGTGTCATCAACAAATATACTATAAACTAAGGAATAGGGGGGGAACTATTCAGTATTTGTTAATTACCAATCACATCTCTCAAATCTCTTTTCATTAGTCCCCCCCAATTATTTTTCTCTATAAACAGTATACGAAATAGATTACTCCGTGTGAGTTTTATTGAAGTATTCGATTTTACAATTTACCAGCATCTAAACAAGAGAACTAACATTTTACCATTAGCCACCTCCCAAATAGCCCATTTATGCCAGCAGTTTAATCTTGTTTGCACTGCCAATTTCTAAGCCACGTTTTAAAAGCATTATTTTTTAATCAAAATAGCCCTAAAATGAAGTTATTTTTGCAAAAAAATGCAAAATTTTCGAGCGCTGGGGGCTCCGCCCCCAGACCCCCGTGCCTCCGGCGGCTGGGGGCTTTGCCCCCAAACCCCCAGCCTCCGGCAGCTGGGGACTTCGCCCCCAGACCCCCATTGGCCTCCGGCGGCTGGGGGCTCCGCCCCCAGACCCCCCAAACAGCCCCCCCATTGCGAATTTCTGGCTACGCGCCTGCAACTAATACGTCTTTTCTGCTCGAACTTCGATTGATTATTATGTGTCTTTGTTCAGATAAAAGCTACAAATTATTGTCTATTTACAATCGTGTTGACAGAATATGATAAGGGCATAAAAATGACGGCATAGAGAAAAAGCTTCCGGCATAAAACGATCGATTTAGTAAATTCTCAGACAAGAATGACAAATGGGAAATCATAATGCTTACATAAGTTATACACTGAAAAATTGGAATGCCATTAGCTTACAGTGCCCATTTGGCATGGTGGATTGGAGGACCTCTATTGTATGGCATCATGTTATCTTTTTACCTATGTTTAAATTTTTTTTTTTTTTTAAGCTTGAGTGGTTAAAAATTTTGAAAGACATGTTTGAGGAGGACTACCCAATTTGTGGCAATTGAAATTAGTCATAACTTTATCTTATCCTTTCTATTCTTAATCTTTCTTAAGCCTAGATTAAATGATTGAAAAGTTTTTGAGGACTTATTCGAGGTACCGCCTCTTTGGTTACCCCAAATTTTGTCATTTTATAACTTTCTGTTAATTACATGCGTCTAGCTTAAGTGAATAAAAACTATTAATTTTGGTAGTGCTGTTTGAGGAGGACCTCTCTAATGTGCTAACCCAAAGTTTTGTCAAATTTTATCTTTTCTACACATTTGCTTATCCTGAAAATTTCATGTGACTAGCTTAAGCAAATAAAAAGTTTAAATTTTGGCATACTCGTTTAAGGAGGACGCCCCATTATGGTACCTCTAAATTTTGGCATATGATATATCTTTTACATATATTTACCTATTCTGAAAATTTTATCAGTCTAATTTGAGTGGTTCAAAAGTTTGAATTTTGCGGCCCTGTTTGAAGAGGACCCTCTCATTTTTTTATTCCCAAGTTTTGTCAAATTCTAGTTTTTCTTTATGTTAGTCTACCCTGAAAATTTCATGTGTCTAGCTTAAAAGGTTAAAAAATTTAAATCTTGGCGGTCTTGTTTGAAAGGGACCCACTCATTCTGGTACCCCGAAATTTTGTCAAATTTCATCTTTTCCTTGTATTTACTTACCTTAAAAGTTTCATTGGTCTAGCTTTAAAGATAAAGCGTTTAAATTTTGGAGAGCCTGTTTGGGGGGACCTCTCCAAAATTTAAACGTTTTTATCTTTAAAGCTAGACCAATGATTTCAGGCGGGTATCAGTACTTTTGGATATCTATAATAGCTCATAGTTGATTCATGTGCGGTTTGTGGTTTAAAAGGAGATAGTGATAGAAGAAAAAAAATAAGGAAAAAATAAGGAAAAATTTTGTCCAAGGCGAAATAAATCAATATAACCATGGTAAAGGTCGTAAGTAGTATGTTCAAAAACCACAAACTTTTTTCGTTAGTGTTGATAGTTACCGAGATATACCGGTTTAATATTGTCCACTTTTTGCGGATTTTTGGCCTCTGAAATCGAGATCACGAGACTGGGCGCCTCCAAACTTGGAGCGCATACAGTTTTTATGTGCACCCAAGTTGTGCTAAAATTTCAACGTTCCACGTTCGGCAAATTTATAGCTATAAGCAAATTAATAAATTTTGCAGTTTTTTCTCAAATTTAGAGTTCCTAAATCACGATCACGTGACCTACGTTTCTTAAAATTGGCATACATGATGCTTTTAATTATTGTCATGTTATATCCAAAATTCAACATTCTATGTTGAACCGTTTTTTAGTTATAAGCAAATCAATAAATTTCTCTGCTCATCGATCAAAATGGCAGAGTGAAAACAAAGATCCTACGCGCGTGCGCGAAGTACCAATTAAATTTATTAGAAGTAACTGTAACTAGTTACTTTTTCAAAATGGTAACTGTAACTTAGTTACTTTTTTGCCAAGTAACTGTAACTCAGTTATTTTTACAAAGTAACTTGCCCACCACTACTTAGGCTCTCGTCCACTCCATCGTCGAGTACTGTAGGACCAGGATGATCCTGCTATGCACAAATCCATCTGCTAGACAACACTGTCAACGACGTCTACGCTGTGTTACCGTATGCCTGAAACCAACATTCGCTGAGTAGCGAGTACCTCTCAGTCCTCTCTGGCACACACAATTCGTAGCAGAGCTTTTACTCTCTCATTGGAAGACAACTTATGAAGCCATGCCATGGTCCCTAATTACCGTACATCACTAGACGCTTGAACGAAGGGAATCCTGAAATGGAGAAAATTATTTGTCATCGATGTGCAAACCCTAATGGCCCCGATTGCAAATAAGCGATTTTTTGTCAAGTGCACATCTTTGCATGATCAGTTCGGGAATCGAGCCGAGAATCAGCAATTAGACTTAGACAAAATTGTAAGGGTGAGGAAACAGTTTTGAGGTTGAGCATTAAAACAGCAACCGTAAAGTGAAATTCCCATTAAGTACATCAGCAATGAGGTTTTATATCGCTTGGTTCATCAAAAAATATATAGGTACAACATCTTGTAGATGGACAGCCTTGGTGATTTAAATCTAGTTAAGCTAAAAATCAGCGATGCGCTAAGTTAGCACAGACAGGTAATTAACAACAAGATTGCCATATTCATATTTTTTTATATTCATATTTGTTTGATTTCTTTCCATTCAGAACGATAAACAAAATCTGATGGACACACATAAATACAATTAAATAGAACAGGAAGCTGCGAAGGACCTCTTGGTCATCGAGTCAAGCAGCCACCCAGAAATTAGTCATGTCAAGCTGCTGGGCGTGTCAGTTTTTTATGTTGATTTGAATACGTTGCGTAAAGGTCAAACTTGAGCTTTTATCAGTTTCAATTGGTTTAGAATTGTGAATCATTTGTAATTTAATAATAAATAAGTTTTGTATTTTAATTTAAATTGATCGAATGGTAATTTTTTTTTTATTCATATGATACCGAGTTCCAAATTTTAGCTTCTTGATACTTAAAAATTTTTTGTAATTTTTGTGTTCTGTACCTTGGTAAATACAAATTAAGTTCAGATAAAGCGAGGGGCGTTGTTCGAGTGCGTATCGCCCTACGAGAAGCTAGTCATTGAAAACTCACGCAGGCAGCTGCAATGAAGCGCAACGGTACGTCGCTTTCGAAAGCGAAAAAGCTGCTGCCACGTAATTGCTATCCCTCTGGCTGGCATTGCTGCCCCAACACTAACTGTAATGCAAGGTTTTCAAACAAAAAAAAAGATTGCTCCGTACATTTTCTTTCCCGCTCGTGCGTACTGTGTCTATACTCCGCATACTTCCATTCCACGCGTTCGTAACAGTAGAAGCTAGTCATGCAAACGCTCACGCACGAGCCATTGCCTTTTTCTCATACATTTGGTTTAAATACAACATTTTGTCACTGCATTGTTGCAAGCTGCGCAGTGTAGTGGTTATCGTGCTCAGCTACCAACCCTTTGCACCCGGGTTCGATTCGCGAACGAGTATTAGTGAATGTGTGATGCAGGAACTGGGAAGGAAATAGACGAAGCTATCTTTTTTTTGCTTCAAAACCTTGCATTACAGTTAGGGTTGGGGCAGGAATGCCAGCCTGAGGGGATAGCAATTACGTAGTAGTAGCTTTTTAGTTTACGAAAGCGACATATCTTTACGCTTGAGTGTGGCTCCCTGCATAAGTTTTGCACGACTATCTCCTCGTGTTCATAACCAGTAGAAGCTAGTCATGCAAAAATTCACATAGGCAGCCGCGTTTAAGTGTAACCCTCTATTGCCGTTTTCTCATACATTTGGTTTAAATACGACATTTTGATACTGCATTGTTGTGACCCGCGTAGTCTAGTGGTTAACGCATTCGCCTTCCAACCATCGCACTCGAGTTCGATTTGCGCTTGGGTTACGAATGTGTGGAATGGAAGTATACGGAATATAGACGCAGTACGTAGGAGTGGGAAAAGAAATGCACGAAGCAATCTTTTTTTGCTTGAAAACCTTGTATTACAGTTAGGGTTGGGGTAGCGATGCCAGCCTGAGAGATAGCAATTACGTGGCAGCAGCTTTTTCGCTTACGAAAGCGACGTACCGTTGCACTTCATTGCGGCTGCCGGCCTGAGTTTTGAATGACTAGCTTCTCATGTTCGTAACCCAAGCGCGAATCGAACCCGAGTTCGATGGTTGGAAGGCGAACACGTTAACCACTAGACTACGCAAAACATAGCAATGCAGTATCAAAATGTATTTAAACCAAATGTACGAGAAAAAGGCAGTGGAGGGTTATGCTTAAATGCGGCTGCCCATGTGACTTTTTCATGACCAGCTTCTACTATATCGCTCTAACAGGAGTGGAGTGACAATTTAGGCGATTAGATAGCTTTTTCAGTGAGTTTTTAGGCATTATTTTTGCTACTTCATATACATACAAGTCTTTCAGTTTTAAAATTTGTAATCGGTGATAAGATGGTGTAACGGTCTTATCAGGTGGTAAGATTGCCGCTGTCCACTTGCAACTATTTTGATAGCTTTATTTTTAAGCAAAATTAATCTTTTCAAATGATCATCATTAGTGCTACCCCAGATTAAAATGCCATATAATAATGAGAGTGAACCATTTTACGAAAAGCTGTAAAAGGTAAAATGTTCCGCAATTTAGACAAGATACCTACAGATCTAGATGTTTTACATGTCAGCTTGGTAATACGTTCTGAAAAGTTTAATTTTTCCGCAACTGTAATGCCCAAATACTTTACTGATTTAGCGACGGAAACTGGATTATTGTTGAAAAGTATTTTGATCGTTAGGATTGGATAGGTGATTTTGGGCGGCAATATTAACGCTGAAGATTTTTTAGGGTTGACAGCTATTTTGTTGGCGCTGGTCCATTCTCAACACTCCTTAACTCATGATTATATTATCACGCAAAATTGACGGATTGGCTGCGTGGATTAGCAGACATGCATCATCAGCGAGTAATGTGGGGGTTGTGTTTAAGGCATTAGATATGTTGTTTATATATATTAAAAACAATAAGGGGCCTTAGTTACTGTCGTGGGGGACTCCAAATCGATATGAGGCTATTTCGGATTGCATATCTTGATGGGCAAGATATTGTTGTCTTCCAAATAAAAAAAAGCTCATAAGTTTGTGCCAATAAAGACGGGCAGCCGCTCCTTCCAAACAAGCGCCGCTCCCGCTCCTTGGAGAAAAAAAGAGTTCCGTTACCAATTCTCAAAAAAAAAAAGTGCGCTCCGCTCCTTTTTTCGCTCTTTTTGATATCTTGATATATACTCAGTACTAAAATTGAAGGGGGGATGCGTCCCCCCATCGAGAGTTAGCGTCCCCCTATCGAGATTCAGCGTACTCCCATCGAGGTTTGAGCTCTGGTTGAACAGACAAAAAATGGCCAGGCAGCACGAATAAATCCCACAAATTCCGGCTGAATTTAGTCTCAAATTGCGGTGAAGACCTTTATTTTTGGTTTTCACTTGATTTCGGGGACAAAAACTCTTCAATTTTTGGTGAAAATCTTCTTTTTTTTTTTACTCGATTTCGGGGAAGGAAAGACATAATTTCCTCTAAAGTACTTTCGTATTCCGAATGCATTTGGTCAAGGCTGCAAAAGCGTCCCTTATGCGAAATTTTACAGTTTAAGTACTGTATATAAATCTATATGCGATTATATTATAGTCCTGAACAAATTTGTACTAACAGCTCCTGACCTGAACAAAAACGAATTGAATACAATCGTTGGCTTGACTACAAGCCTATGCCTGCTACAGCTTACTGCACTAACTACATACTAAAGTGTCAAAGCATTCATTTCCAGTTATGTCGTTCTCGCTGTCATCCGAAAACCATCGCCATGATTCGCAAATAATCGCAAAGTTGTTCGTCGCGATTAGAAAAGAAGCACAGCACCCATTGAAATTACTTTTTTGAAAACTTAACGTTACTTTTCAAGAATGAGCGTGCTACTGCTCAGCTCTGGTTGCGGACTAACATTGTCATAGTCGAAGACACAACGATCTGTTTGAAGTAGAATGTCATGGAAATAGCTGAAGTAGAATCGAGTAAACGCAAAGAGAATCTACATTAATAGTATTTTACTAGTGTTAAAAACCAAATTAATTTGCCCTACAGTCTTTTAAGGGGTTTAGAATATACCCAAAGTAAAGCAACTTACGAAAACCATAGCCAGCCTTCGCGGCATAGGCGTAGCCAGAGGGGGGCCCAAAGAGCCCGCCCCCCTCAATTAAAATACCACCAATGATAAAAAATTATGACAACATAGCCTAGCAATGTTTAGATGCACTTTTTTTAGTAACTACGCACATAAGAGTAATTAACAATAATATTAATGAAGACGAGGGAGCCTAGGGGCCCCTAACTAACAACCAGGGGCCCCGGTACCCTAACTGACAACCAGGGAGCCCCGGAGCCCCTAACTGACGACCAGGGGGCCCCTAATTAACGACCAGGGCCCCTAATTAACCCCCAGGGTCTATTACCAACAACCAGGGAGCCCTTGGCTCTTAACTGATGACCAGGGGGCCCAGGGCCCCTAACTAACAATCAGGGGGCCCCAGGGCCCCTAACTGACAACCAAGGGTCCTCAAGGCCCCTAACTAACAACCAGGGGGCCCCGGAGCCCTTAACCGACAACCAAAGGGCCCCAGGGCTCCTAAATAACAACCAGAGGGCCAGGGGCCCCTAACTGACAACCAAGGGGTCCCGGAACCCCCAACTGACGACCAAGGGTCCAGGGCCAGGGGTCCCTTAATTCAAATTTTTAACCATTTACTTGCAAAACCTGAGAGAAATCTAAAAGTTTTGTCCTAAAAGTTGCAACTCCAGGCCCTCGTTTAACGTTATTATGAACTTAATTCTATAACACAGGTGGTAATGCAAACCCCCTATTGAAATACTACCGATGATAAATATGATGATAGCATAGCTAGTATGTTGTTCTTGTCCAGAATTGCAGTTTCTTTGATTTAAGATTTACGCTTACAAAAGAAAGTAACAATAATGACGACCGCGTGTCCACGTCATAATAATGCCATGCAATTCTTGAGGTTTCAAAAAACTGTCCAGTGACTTGACTCGAGTCCTCCGCGTTTTGGGAAAAAAGTTTTTTTAAATTTGCTTTAAATGCTTCTTTTTTTTATGAAAGAACTTAAGGACGCGAATTTTTTCAGAATCATTGGCGTAGCCAAGGGGATGGCCCAGAGTGCCCGGGCCCCCTCAATCGAAATGCCACTAATGACAAAAACTTAACAAAAAAGTCTTGTTTCTTCATTTTCAGTTTCTTTTAGCATCATTGCGTACAACAATACACGCGTACAACAGTAATTAACAATAAATAATATTGACGACCAGGGGGCCCGGCTTACCCACCTTAATTCAATTTTTTCCAACCAATTTAAACGTATAACCAGGGTGAAATCAAGGGCTTTTGCCCTAAAAGTTGCTACCTCAAATCCTCATCTAAACTTTTTATGAACGTAATGCAATAACCAGCGCTGTATTTCCCATATGGCACAGTGCCAAGGCTTCACCCTCACATAAGTACGACTTTTTTTGGTCTTCACTAATATTTGGCAGGAAATGTCGCCAAAATCCCCTAAATGCCAGGGGCCCCGCGCAATGTATATCCGGGACGGGAATAACATGTTTAGTAAGCGTAACCATCTATTGTACCATTTTTAAATAACGATTGACCTCCACCTCGCCAGTTTTTACGCACAAAATACTTTAAAAAAACAGAGCTAAGGAAAATGCTCATTGAACAAATTATTGAATTTCAGTTGAGGGGGCCTGGGCCCATTGGTCGTCCATTGTACTCGTATAACTGGTTAATTTCATGACCAAACAAAAATCTCTTAGGAAAATCTACGAGTGGATTATTATTTACTGCTAAAATATTGCAGGAGGCAATGTTCCTTACTTTCCCTTACACATGGACCAAATCACTTACAATTAAAATTTTACACCACAATGCAAGATTTTAAACGTGTTTGGACTTTAATTGCAAGTAAAAGAAGGATTGAACAATTAAATTTTTTCGATTCATTTTCAAATGTTAAAAAAACTAGTTCTTTCAAATGGCTGTGAACACGTGCGAAATGTGAACCAATGGCATTAAAATAGCTTTTTTTCCAAAAACTTGCAAAAATCGCCCAGCGACTGGGTGCTTTGCCTCCAGACCCCCATAGCCACCGGCGGCTGGGGGCTCCTCCTCCAGACCCCCGTCTGCGATACGCTTGAGTACTCTATCTTATTCAACACATCTCCTAAGTTAGATATTTGCACTTTATAACTATTAATTTCCGCCCTCTCCCGTTATCAAAATCCTGGTTAAGTGCCAATAGACTACGGCTTCAAACCTTCCATTCTACGATTCTTTTGCCCCTCAAAAAGTTCCTTTTTCGAAAATTTCTGATGAGTCATTGTATGTGATTTGTGGCTTCGGCCCCCCCAACCAAAAATCCTGGCTACGCCTATGCTTCGCGGAATGTCGCTTACGTCACTTGCATAGGCAGGTGCAACATTGCAAAGGAGAAAACTACGCGTTGGTTCATGTTGCGTAGCTTGCAAATTGAACGAACGTACGTTAGTACCCTTGTTCCTTAGTGTCCAATAACCCTAAACATACTTTCATTTTTAGGTGTGCGTAATCCAATTTATTGTAAATGCCTTTTTCCTAATATTTCGTAGAAAAACAAATAGTTAGTTATTTAAAGTTTGTAGTGAGTTTGTGTGATCGCTGAACCCTTGTTTTTCAGAATTTCCAAATAGTCTCCATAAATTTTAAACCGTGAGGTCAATTGCTGAGTAGTTAATTTACAAATAATTGTTCGTAGTAATTATTTAACTAAAACGTATGTAAAATTTTTGCTTGAGTTTTGTTTTCAAGGCGTTGTCGTAATTTTTATTTGAAAGATCAACAAGCTTTCGAAATTCAATGTCATTTCAAGTAAAAACTGGATTATTTTTATCGCTCGTGAAAAACTTATCCTTGACGAGTTTTTTGAGTGTTTGATAAAGGTATGACGTCATTAAAGCAATGTTTGCTTTTCTTTAGTTGTATCGAAAATACGGCCCCGTGTCACGAAACCAAACGAATCTTGTAATTAGTCAAAAAAGCATATGTGTGATATAGTTGATCAATGCTGCCACCAACGTAAAGAACTGTAGCTGGAAGCTTGTTATCTCAAGGGCAAGCAAGATACACAGAAAAGGGAGAATATTCTATTGTTTTAGCAGCGCAAAGGAGAAGCAAGTTACATTTTGCCCGATATTAAAGATGCTGCTGTTTTGCTCTACCTTTATCAATTAGGGTCCCACGGAAATTCTTCTGCTGTACGAGGGGTATTGTAAAGTTTTAATTATCACCTGCAAGCTATTCAGCAACATCGATAAATTCTATCAGGGTAATCATTGGTCCTCATGCGCATAATGGTACAAAAATATTCTCTTAACTAAATTTCTTCACGAAGCACTGCACATACTTAAGAGGCCGGTACACTGAGCTCTGGCCTGACTAACTCCTGTTTAAATCGAAAATCGGCACGATTTTTCGAGAAAGATGATCGTTGAATCATTTGAATCAGTAAGAGAATTTGCTTGGTCGTCTGATAACTATGGACAAAACTTGAATCTTTCTGAGTGCTTGTAGTAAAAGCATACCACATTCCCTCCCCCATGACGTCATTCAAAAGTTGGAACAGTGATTTTCAACGTAATTTGACGACTTCTAAAAATGCTGAAGGTCGGAAAGTCAAAAGGGGGTAGGTCAAAAAGCGATGAAAGAAAATGCGCGGCTCTGGAGAGTGCTATTCAGCGAAGTAATAAGGGTTACAGATAAAATTAAGTTTTTCATCTCTTACTTTATGGTGATAATTATTACAACTCTACAATATACCCCCTCGTATAGCCTACTTTAACGTAGATTTTATTACTCAAAGTTAACTTCAAACTTCAATTACAAAAAAGGAAACTATTGCTTAATGAATGGACATATTCGGTCGCAAAAATGTTATCGTGTTTCTCCCCAGAAATATATATTCCTGACCCCCTCTCCATCACACAAAATAATAAGTGTAAAAAATAGTGCCTTGGGTCATTCGAAATACAAACAAATGAAAGTATAAATTTCATAAGGAAGCAAGACACCGAAAGTTAATACTTTATTGTAAGAAAACACGAGCTGAGTGATTATTAGGCTAGCGTTTTAAGCCGTAAGAACAAAATAATACCATGCCTTTTCAAAATCGTTAATGCAAGTAGTTTTGATAATATAGACTCTCTACGGTTCTTACTATATCGAAAAAGCATACAATAGTAAATTATTGGTGTAAGTTACAAAAGATTCTTGTTGACATGGCTAAGTTAGTTTTATATCGCAAAAGAATCAAATATTCTGTTTATTAAACAAATAAAAACATTAGTGGAAATGACCAAGAGGCTAAATATGACGTAAGATATTTCGAAATTAAGACGTTTTTACGACACCTCTTGTTCATTTGATGTGTATAACCATAAGCAATATAAAAAACAGAAAACATCACCTTACATTTGGAAGGTTGTTGTGGGGGATCAAACAATTGGTTAACGTCAATGTTGCTTGCACGTAAGAATGTTCGCACGCGATACTAAGTTTTAGGTGGAGAGGCAAAAATGTTGTGAACAGGCAAAAGTTTCTTAGCAGCTTAAATTTGTTATAACGTTGTGTAGATTCTTTTTTTAAATGCAGATTTAGTATTGAAATTAGTAATGTATTCAGCCTAGTTAACATTGTTTAAATACTGCTGAGTGCGTTTTAACGACTACGTTTTCAATCATGGCCAAAAGTAATCGAAATCTTTTTAATTGTATCTCAGTTATTGTTGCATTTTTCATTTCCTCATTTTTTTTGTCAACATCTGCAAAGTTGTCATCACCGTTAGAAAAATGTGACATTTCATCAGCTCTTTCTGATAAAACGTTTGAAATTAACGTTGGGGTGATGGTTCCGTTTAATCCAGCAAATAAATTTGGAAAAGAACGAATAAAACCTGCATTAGAAACGGCTTTGAAGGATATAATGGAAAATTTTAATGCAACGCAACCTATGCTGTATTCTACCTTAAAAGTAAGTTTTGTTTATTCAACAGATAAGTGTTGAGAAATAATTCCAATGTCATCACAAGGCATGTGAAATCAATGATATATGAACATATTTTTAAATGATATATGAACATAATATAGTCTCAAAATTTATATTTTCTTAATATCTTCTGTGGTAGAAGTTAAGAAAATATAAATTTTGAGACATAACTTCACAAAACTTTCTTTCAAAACTTAAACCCAGTTTACGACTCCGGAAAATCACTTTTTGAAAAATAATACTGATAAATTTAGGTGCAGTTTCAACGAAATTTCCAAAGTCTAATCAAAAAAATTATATTTAATCGTTTGCGTGCTATCTGGCCTGAAGGCTACCATAGTCTTATATTAAAAGCTCTGGCCAGCAAACGTCAAAACATCACAACTAAATTATTATTTACATCATAGAACAAGCATTAAGTTGCTCAGTTTAAATAGCCAAAATTAAACAAGCAAGAAGATGTCTGCTGTTAGCTCAAGTGGTAGACCAGTGGACCGGTTATCGAAAGGCTGCATGTTCGATTCCTGCAGGAAAGCAACTTTTTCGCTTTCCTTGTTTTTGAGTAGTTTGCCGTTCTGGTGACTCTTCCCTAGGCTTCCGCGATGGTAGCCTTGAGGCGAGATAGCACGCAAACGATAAAATATTAAAAGCTCTGGCCAGCAAATATCACAACTAAATTATTTTTAAAAAATTAATTTTAAATCTACGTTTAAATGCTACGTTCTAATGATGAGACTGAAGAATCTTGAATTAATTTTGACCATCTTTATTCCTCTTAAAATTAAGTCTGGTACTATGTAATAAAGTTTTAACCTAAATTAACAACATTGCTAGCGCTTAAAAATATTCACTGTACGACCCTATCTTGGAAATGGTAAGACGGAGAATTTTTTTCAGTTATATTTTGCTTGTTCATTTCGAACAACTTTGTAATAGGTTGGTAGTTAAAATGCATCGATATCAATCAATGCGCAATAAATGTACAATACTAGTTGTTTGGGTTTTGAATATAAACTGTTAATTAATGAAATTTTGAATTACACATTATTTTCAGAATTCCTTCATTAACATAGAATATGCTGACACGGAATGTAACGCGGAGCAGGTGGTTGTGGTGACATCGGTTTTCAGAGAATCTGTGTTGGAAAACAACTTTCAATGCAATTCGACCGATGAACCAGCCAAAGAAATTAATATTGTACTAGGAGCACCTTGTGACTATGGGGCTGGAAGAGTTACGTCACTTGTTAATCACTGGAATTGGCCACTTTTTTTTACTGGAGCAAGGTAAGATTTTAAAATATGATTCAGCATCATAAATTCTTATAACAGTAACAACATAGCAGAGACAAACCTACCTTGTGTTTTGTTAAAGCGATTTTTGAGTTTTGCTGTTTGGAGTTGTAGCACACCGCATCATTCCAGAGTCGGCTGATTTGGATTGCTTTGGATCCAGTGCTTTGGATACATACATAGATTATCGAGAATATACTGATATTTCACCTAAAATTTTACAACCAAAAACGTCGAATGCGGCACGATATTGGAAGAAAGAGACTTTCCAAATTTTGTAACAAGTCATGCACTAATTGTGACATTATTGGCAACAGCCGTAAAATATTGGTCTAGTGGTTGATGAGCTTATTAGGACTCTGTGGTTAACGTACATAAAGTAAACCAATTTTATCGGTATAAAATTAGGGTCTTGGATTTAGTGTTATATGTTTTTGGGTGTTCAGAGCTAAAAATCACGACCAAAAAAATGGAACGCAGTGTTGTTCAACAATGGTTCGGACCACAGTCACGGCGACGGATGTAGGGAGATTTGTAATAAAATTCTTGAAACATCACAACTGGAATACGACTGTGCTCGTAGGCACAGGGTAAGATTTTTAATTTCTTGTAAGCAGCATTTAAAAAGGATTGCGCAAGCGAGCTTTGCTTTCTTACCCACCAGCACTCTCTTTTTGCTTCTATACTCACGACCACACTTGCAGTTTCTTGCGTCGCAAAAAATGCTCCCAAACACTAGCTCCTATGAGTGATAAGAACTTTCTCAACTTACATTTGAATATAACATTTATAGGTTGTTTTATCCGTGCAAAAACAGAATTATGCTTCAGATTTTTTTTTTGTTGTTGCTGCAGTTGCACATTTGCATATCTATCTTTTTGTTGCTGTTGTTGTAGGGCATATCTATCCTCCTGTCCCCGGACAGCGTCAGAAGCTAACTTATTGCACGATCCGCACACTTTTCATTTTAACGACTACTTTGTGGTCGGAGGAACCCACACCTGCTTAGGAGTTTCCGATGATGCAATGTTCCTGTGGATTTCTTCGAATTCTTGTCCACTAAATTTGCTGCTTGTTCGAAGCTACCAAGCAGAGATAATCATCGTAAAGCGTCTTATCCAAGGACGCAACAACGTGACCAGGGTGCGGGATGAATCCAGACCATTCGATCAGGGTCGTCGTAAAAACGACGCCTTTATCCTTACGGCCACGCTTCCGACCAATTTGTCATCGATCAGTGTCAAACACCAACTATTGGAAAATTCGCACACTTTTCATAGCGATAAGTACAATCTGTTTGGACTAATCCGCACTTGATTACAAGTTTTCGGTGATAAAATAATTTTGTTAATTTCTTCGAATTCTTGTCCGCTGAGTTTGTTGGTTTTTAAAAGTCATCAAGCAGAAGCATGAAAGTGGTTGGTGCTTTAAAGTAATTTTCAACAGAAGTTGGGTTTCAATAAGAAGCAATGAGATAGGGTGGAAGAGAGGCATCCACTAAAGGCCTTGCTTGCAGCTTTGTGGAGAATTTCTGATTGGTTGGTCAGACATTTCGACCTTCTACAGCTTTTAGTGACACACTCAACACGTGTTTTGTTTTTTTGTGTTAGTCATATTCACTCAAGTTTGTGACAATGGTTCATTTTCTTAGATATTCTCTGAAACTTTCACCATAGCAATATTTAAAGTTAAACCAACGTTGCGATCAAACACGCCAAGCAAATTTAACTCCACTGTAAGATATCACAGAAGACTTGCCATCTTAGGTGAAAAACTGGTTGATGATGCAAACATTAAAAACTGCACATAACTAATGTATGTCGTAGCCGATATGTCTCTGTAATTCCGAAGTTAATTTTCAGAAGCTTTTAATAAACTCTATTATTACGCCTTTTACGCGATTTCTTAGAATTCTTGTCCGCTGAGTTTGCTGGTTTTTAAAAGTCATCAAGCAGAAATAATTATCGTAAAGCGTCTTATCCAAGGACGCAACAACGTTCTTATAAAACGACGTCTTATCCTTTCGGCCTCGCAGCAATTGCTAAAATTGATTGGCGCGAGCAGTAATTTTGGCTTTACTCAATGAGCTATAATGAATAACCTTTAAGCAAAAATAAAGCTAAATTTCAGTCGTGTAAAGCACCTTTACAATTTCGTTCACAACTCATCCCAATCTAAAACTTTAATGTTTGTTTTATTTGGTACATTTCGATGTCAGTCATGGTCATGATTCAAATCAAAGGTGGAGTCGAGGACACAAGGCTCGAGGCCAAGGACACAAAAACTCCGAGATCAAGGCCAAGGACAGGCCTTCTGAGGACAGACCCTCTCGAGGCCAAGGACAGGAATGCTCGAGGCTAAGGCCAAGGACCAAGGACACAGGCACAAGTGTTCTCCGAAAAAAAAAGGTCTTCAAACAAAACTTTCCGGCTAACTCCAAAAAAAAGGTGTTAAAAAAATATTTTTCAGGCCATCTACAAAATTTTAACCATTCAAAAAACAGTGCTGTTATCGAGCCGAGGACAGGGCAACTTTCGAGGACTTGAGGCTTCGAGGCCATGTCGAAGGACTTGACCTTCAAGGCCAAGGACTTCAAAATGTGTCCTCGAGGCCAAGGACGTCCTCGAGGACTCCACCTTTGATTCAAATCAGTGGTATGCGATATTCTAAAACAATCAAAAATCCCCTTTTCTATATCTTTATAATATCTCTTTCTTTAGCTTATTTTTTTTACGTAGAAGCAGTGGTCATGGAGCGGCCGTAAGTGAATCGACCTGGACCGACATGAATTTTATGATGGACCGAATAATTAATTTCATTATCAGTGAAGGATGGGAAAAAAATTATGAATTTGAAGGCTACAACACTGATGGTGTGTTGGAAGATGACGCAGAAAATATTCTTGAATTCATAAAGAAGCGTGCGCGAGGTATGCGAATTTCAGTTTACGTGCTTTGGAAAAATCATATAAAAACTACTCTTTGCACCAACACTGTTTTTATCTTAACAATAGTTTAATTGTGATGTTTTGACGTTTGCGGGGTCAACTCTGTTCCACGAAGTTGGCATGCGAGAAGACGTGCAAGAAGACGTCTTCTCTAGCTCAAGTGGTAATGCAGTGGGCTGGTAATCCGAACGCTGCAGGTTCGAATTCTGTAGAAAGACAACTTTTTCGCAATGATTGTTTTACGTAGTCGCCGTTCTGGTGGCTCTTCACTAGGCTTCCGTACTGTTAGTCTTTAGGCCAGAAGCACGTAAGCGATTAAACTGTTTAATACAGTCTTCATCAAAGACAGTCAAAAGGAAACTATAAAAATTTCTCGAAAACAATACGTAGAGGTTTAAACTGAACACATTGCATTTAATCAGCATGGCATTAAAATTTGCTATTTTGCGCTACGGATGTTTAAAAATTTTTGTCCAATAGCAGAATAACTGAAGAATACAGAATACGGTCGTTGAAATTGATTAGTCAACTTTTTGCAAATCACTTCAAGTTTACAATAAAGTAGTTGCTGTAGCAAATCATTAACGGTGAGAAATCTATTCTGTTACTTTAAAATATTAAAAACTCCTCTTTGTAAAAAATTACAACTTTCCTCATCTAATTTTTAGAGTTTTATGCAAATTAACAAGCTATTAATGCGATATTGAAAAGTTTGTTTTTTTCGTGCAGTGTCAATTTGGTACTGTGAAAGAAGAACAATGAGAAAAATCATGGAAAAAGCAGAGAAGCTAAACATGACCGAGCACGGCGATTTTGCTTTCATATTTCTTGATCTCTATAACTCCAATACCAGCTACTATTGGACAGACTATGATGACCACGTTGAGCAAAGCACGGGAAATCCGGATAATTCAACCTATGGCAGTAAGCAAAAATATTATTCATTGTTGAGGTATAATACAAGCTAGAGTAATTGACAAGAATGAAGAAAAGCTAGCAAAGTACATGCAATCAGCTAGCAACAATTAAATCAATCATGTAAAAAAAAACAATCTAAAAGCCAAAAACTACACTTTTTTTACAAAAAAAACACTAACTTTTGAGTCTGGGCTGGCTGTTCTTAAATTTTTTCAAATTTTTGGACTCTTTCATATTTACCTTTATTGGAGAATACAGAATGACATAAATTTATCTTTTCTTGGTCAAAAATTGTATGTTGTTATAGATCCGGGGTTCTTAACCTTTTTTGTCTCGTTTCTCCTTGCCAAATGAAAAAAGTGAAATTTGCCTCCAATTTCTTTGCGGTCCATAAATATCTTCGAGTTTTGCGGTGATCTCCAAAAAAAAGGACAAAAAAGGTTTTCAGGCCGGAAACCACGATTTTCTGCTGGTTTTCCACAAATTTGCGTAGATTTGCGGAGCTGCCCTCTTTTTGGGCAACGAAAATGTGGCGGAACGGCAATCCAGTGCAACACTATCAATTTTTTTTACTAATAATTGAAGTTTGATTCAGTTCATAATTCAACAAATTTACCCCCTTGGTAGGTAAAATTTACCCCCGGTTAAGAACCCTTGTTATATAGATCATGGTTACATTGTTAGACAAAGCAACAATGACTATTTAGAAGAGGCCAAGAGGTCAAAAACTAATTACTTACAATAAGTGGTACTAGCCCATGATCTTAATTATTTTTCACGCCGAGCCTGGCATTGTTTTTAGTTTGCAATGATCCCTCGCTATATCGCGCTTCACCTATCGGGGCTTCGCTGTTTCGCGGAATTTTTTAAAGTGCTTTTTTTACAGTGAATTCTGATTGGCTTAGGGGCGTTACTGTTGTCTAGAAGTTCACTACAATAAAAAAATATTGTTTTACATCACCGTTCTTTAACCCTTTATTGCCATAATTTTCATTAAAAAAAAAAAAGTTGTGTTTTTGCTTTTCATTCTCACAGTAAAATGCTTGAAGAAACAACCAAAAAAAGCGATTTTCTAAAGTAACCACAAATAAAAAATTGTTTGGAATGTTACAAATACGCTGAAACTCGCAGAATTGCGAGGGAATTACAAATCATTACGTACAACGCATAAATTTGAAACGTGACAAATTTGGTGAGTTGGGCGGTAAAGGGTTAAACTATTGTAGTTATTTGTAAAAAAACGTTAATATTTCTATTTCTTAAGCACAATTTGGGCATGAAAAGAGGTTTTATTTTTTGTTTTATTCTGCAATACAGTATTGCATTGCAAAATAACAGTAAAAATAAAGCCGACTACTTCGTGGATTTCACCTATCGCGGGTTATTTTTGGAACGTATCCTCTGCGATAAATGATGGTTTACTGTATTCTTAAATTCAGAGCAAAAATGAGCCTTGTGTTCTAGTAAACTAACGTAATTAAAATTCCAAGTGACTTGTTCACCTGAAAGGGCTATGACATGTTTCAATAATAGTCAGATTAAGATACAGCCTGTAATGCAGAGCCGTTGCTACGGGGGCCACGGGGAATCGTGCCCCCCCTAACGACTGCTTGTGCTCTCCATTTCGGTTTACTCAGAATACGTTTTTGGAACATCACGTATCGACAAGACAACAGACAATAAGGGAAAAAGGAAAAATAACGTTCAAACATAATTCTCGTTTGAAATTTTCTCGATTCTTCGCGAAATTGCTGGCAACCAACCGCTGTGCGTAAATGTGACGCGATAATCCGTCTTATTAGCACGCCTTTACGGATGTGTCGCGGAAGAGAGATGTAAGCTAATGCAATCGTTACCGGTAGCGGTACTGTACTTCGTTAGTGATAATGGCTTGAAGCAATTCGTGAAAACATTTTTTTAAAAGACCAGCTGTTTTTGTTTTTTTTTAGAGCACACTCAAAAATTTCACTGCTGCGGACAGATTTTTAAACAATTATATGGCCCGAATACGAAACGAGCTAAAAAAAAGCTGCCGGTCTTATACGTCTCTTTTTTCAGACATAAACACAAAATTGTTAAAATAGCGCATAATTTGTAGCCGTAAACTATCAGTTTTTCATGAGCAAAAGTTCAGTGCCCCCCCGGACTTTCGGCTAGTGCCCCCTCACTTTAGTTGCACTGGCAACGGCACTGCTGTAATGACATAAAATAAAGACAGTAATCATTTTTCACAGCACACCGTTCACACTCGGTACTTTTTGTGAATGCAGCTTTGGAAAATATTTATAACACTATTGCAGCAATGCATTGTACTCTATACATACGAACCTTACAGGTCAGCATTCTTTTTCTCTTCGCTCATACAGATAGATAGACTAGAGGAAAAAGAAACCAGCAATTTAACAAATTGAAGTGTTCTTGACTAAACAAATCGGGCCGTATACCAGCAAGTGATAAATTTTTATTGTGAAATGGCACCGCCAAATGGCAACACTGGGTTCAGAATTCTAGTTGCACTTCAGAGCAGAATAAGCTATGAGAAAATAAATTTTGATTAGACAAAAAAAAGATGCTCTTGTAGAAATTGACCAATTTAAATTATAAATCTTGCACCAACTATACACTCTGTGCTTCATCTGTTAGGTTTTCTTAACTGATACAGATTTTATCTTCGTTGGTGATTGTGGCGTTCAATCGAGTTTGCATTCAATTAAGTTTTAACACCGAATCGATACTTTTTAGCACCTTACACAAACAGTTATTTCCGGGCACTTACTGTGGTGACTCTAAAACCTCCTGCGACCGATGAATACAAGAAGTTTTCAAACTCGATGAAAGCAGTCTTAAATTATCCAGACAGTCCTGTCATGGAATATGATGATTATGTAAACCCTTTCATTCTCTACCATTACGATGCTATGATATTGCTTTTTGATGGAATAGTAAGGTAAATGATGTTAAGTTTTAGGAATTAGGATATAACATTTCCAGATTCTGATGAGCAGAGTTGGTGTATCTTGTTTAGAGAGTCGCAGCGTATCAGAGGCAAGATGTATCCTCGTTTAGATAATTATTTCATTGTTCGAAGCAACTTTACAGAAATACAAAAATGTGTGTAACTTCAATAACCAGGTTTATAACGAACTTTGAGAAAAATAAACATCATTTGATTGTTTTACACAAAGCTATAGAACATAAAAGAAACGATGGCGAGAGATAGACAGGCAATCAATGTTAGGTGAAATTTATCGCTTCCCAGCTGCTATTGAACAATCATGAAAAATGATACTTTGTTAAGGTATTTCAATGATGTTGACAGTTAAAGTATAAGTTAATGTAAAAACTAAGCTTTTACGGTGCTAAAGCAAAAATAAGCCTTCGGTATAAATTCCATAGTTTCTTTACAAGTTTGATTGCATCAGCCTGTTATTATAGCTATTTTACTTCAAAAGAAATTTAGAGTCATCATTTTGTTTAGCAGAATATACTTGAAATAAACTTGAATCTATAGATATAGCTAATGTATAACAGTAACAACATCTTTATTAACTAAGTTGCTTTGGCAATGAAACAGCGAAGAAACTCTTTAATTTTCCGGTCAAGCGGCCTCCTGCCTACCACACACACGCTTTGGAGGCTTTACACTGGGCCATTTGGTTGCTGAACGGCAGTCAGTGTCAGTTTATTTATGTACCAGAACACGCAAACAAAGAAAAATCCTCATTTGGAATATACAGTTGCATGTAAATAGAGTACGGAACATGTAAATAGAGTCAAGCAAGGAAGCTGTGAATACTAATTTTTTTAGCCTTTCGTTTGATCAGCAGGCAGCTGACGGATAATCGAACCCGGGTCTATTGTTTCACTAGCAGACTCTCTATCCACTAATCAGTTAGAATAAGCGGACCGGATGGAGCACACACACGAAGACACAATCCAAAATTTTGATTAAATTAACGTTTCAGAAGGATTTCATCACATCAACAGCCTTAATTGTATGTACTTTTAGAATGCTATGCGATGATGTGGCCGAAATTGATGATGGTGGGGCTTTTGCCAGTCGGTTATGGGGGACAGAATTCAAAAGTCTTGGGAGAAATCTTTCACTTGGCGCAGAAGGAGATATAGCAATGGATTACTCCGTGATGGATATGAACATTGATTCCAAAAAATTTGAGGTAGCTTGCTGAACTTTGTTCAGAACCAAGTTTGTTAAGTCTTGATTTAAAGCTTGGGTGCAACCGAGGAGTGATGTCTTGGAATTACATCACTTGGATGGCAATTTTAAAGTCATTGCTTCAATGCTAGGAATAGTCAAACAATTGCACTGATGCGAGCTCTGCCTGACTGCAACTTACGCAAATTACTTTTACTTTGAAACATGCTAAATAATAAGAGTAAAATTTGATGATTCTATCTTTGATGCTTAATTTCACGTAGGGTTTCCGGAACTGCTTAAGATTGAGCCGCCGCAATTTACCGTTTTCCATCTCCTAGCCTAATTTGTTTAATCGAAAGCTCCTTGGGACACCAGTCCAGATCCTCAACTTACTTGATCCATCTAATTTGCAGTCATTCTGTGGATTACTGGATTAACTCCGAAAAGAAAATAGAAGCCAAATTTTAAGGCTTTGGTGTATGTATATTATCTGTTAAATTGAGCCTAAATTTTGGGTAGCATTCTGGGTCTCAATGCAAACCAAGCTTTGTGCATCTATCCCACGGGTCCAACCAAACAACTTGTAGCCCATCTGGAATCAAATCCGGAACCAGCAAAGTTTCGACAACAAACCCAAAGGTTGACTCTTAACGATAAGCTTCCGCAACAAGTTTGTTTCATGGCGAATGACTGTTATTTGTATTGTGCTCAGCTATTATGTCAAAAGCTAAGTATAAGTAGATAACGCTAACGTGATACCAAAACGTAGCGCTTTAGTTGACACAAAAAGTTTGCTCAAAGTTATATTTAGGTCGTTTTAAACTATTACGGAAATACACAGCGGTTTGAAGAGGTTGGACAAATTGACTGGCCAGGTTCTCAGCCTCCAAAAAATATACCTGAATGTGGTTTTTATGTTTGTCCAGAATCTGATGATTTACCTCAAGATTACAGTGAGTAAGCAGTAGAAGAAGAAGATTCACTAAAAAGGGGACCAATCGTTTATTTTTCTGTCCGCTAATAAACTGTTAAAAAATGAAAGATTTCCAAATTACGAGCAAGTTATAAAATACTGTAAGTACGAGCAAATTATAAAATAATGTAACTTGTACTCATGGGCGTAGGAACTCAAAAGACTTCGGGGGGGGCACCAAACTTTTCCCGAAAAATGACATTGAATTTTGCCCGAAAAGCGATCGGTTTTTCTGCCCAAATTAAAGTGATCTCAAAAAAAAAGGATCTCTAAAATTGAAACGGTTTTTCTGTCCGAATTTAGGTAACCTCAAAAAAAAAGTTCGTCACTGAAATTGAGACGGTTTGATAAATATTAAATTGCTAAAAATTTTGACGCAAACTCCCCCAAAAAATTTGAAATTGCCCAAAATTTTGAGGCTATATTGCCCAAATAATATAAAATTGCCCAAAATTTTGACACTTTGAAACCAAGCGGGGGGCCAGTGCCCCCCGGACCCCCCACCTCTTACGCCACTGCTTGTACTAGTACATGATATTCAACTCGTAATTTATATGGTAGTATCGTAACAGCTCAACCCCTCATGAATTCGCGAAGTACAAATAGTTTCACAAATCGTTATATTTTTGAGGTTGTGTTTTGTATAATTTAAAGCCATAACAAATTCATCTTAGGAAAATATCATTAAGTACAATTAACTAAGTCCGAGACGCAATATTACTACTTTCATTGCATCAAATTTTGCTAAATTTTTTGGTGTGTTTTGGAATATCGACCTGGAGATATTGTGAATCAAAAAAGTAAAAATTGAACAGCCTATTCACATGCACATAAACAGTAAACCCCACGTTTTTAGTTTTTATAAAATCACAGTTCACTTAAAGCAATTATGCATTTGAAAAATTGTGGTCTACCAGGGCAAACTGTTATAATGCTTTTCAGATGTAGTAAAGAATTCAAATATCGTCAACTACATGCTGGTATTGTGGTATTATACTGTAGTTTTATTTTGCAGCGCTGTACTACGTTCTTGGTGTAGGATGTGCAATTATCGTTCTCATTATCGTTGCTGTCGTAATAGTTTTCAGGTATGTCTATCATCTTGGCTAACATGCACTGATGTTGGTTTTAGCATTTTAATTTTTTTCCAGTGAATTTCAGCTCTAATTAGAGCATATTGAAAAGATCGGGCCGTGGGTGTGATTTGCGAAATGCAGATTTTGTACGTTAGGGTAATGTTGTTAAGAATCAGGTATCGCTAGGCTTGATTTTGCAACAACAGTATACTAAGGTGTTACCATGTTATCCTCAAAATTGTAAGTTTGAGATTATCATGGTTATTTTCATACATTTTTCTACTAGATTTTATCTACTTAGGCAGAACCACTGCAGATCTGGAAGCAGCAACGTTTTTAAAGTTTTGGAGAACTCTGTTTGAAATGCAGTGGTTGTTGCACAGCTTGAAAATTGATAACGATCGATAGAAACCTATACAAACATTTTAGAGTAAGAAAAGCGCTATCGTTTCTTAAACCTTTTAGTAACTTATTTGATAATTATTGCAAAGTTTTCAAAAGCGAAAGGGCCTAATATTCAAAGTTTTTGTTTTAACGGTTATCCTCACTAGTCGACTTTAAATAAGATTCTCTAAAACTTACCTTTGATCCTACAGTAGTATATCATGCTTTACGCTGCATATTTTATTTCGCGAGTAAAAAAAGAAAGCAAAAAGGTTTACTTGCTCGCGAGAAACGATTATTAAAACCATTTGGATCGATTTCTATCGCTTATGTAAGATAAAAAGTAATTTGTTAAAAGCAAACACTTAACATATTAAAACGTCGGCAGCGATATATTGAAGTAGTTAGCAATAAAATTTACAACCATACTGATCAATTTTATTTACATTTTTTACCATTGAGTATGTTATTGATGTTAAAGTATGTTTGCTGTACATGACTTCAGCTACGTGTTTCATAAGTGTTAAATGACTAACCGCAGAATAAAGCAGCTGTTATGAAATATGTGAAGTCTTGTTGCCGACAATTTTTAATTTAACAACATTCTTCTTCTTCGCAGAAAAATTATTTAACCACTACAT
Source organism: Trididemnum nubilum (assembly GCA_963965965.1). Taxonomy (NCBI): domain Eukaryota; kingdom Metazoa; phylum Chordata; class Ascidiacea; order Aplousobranchia; family Didemnidae; genus Trididemnum; species Trididemnum nubilum. The sequence continues at coordinate 7,296,342 of OZ014472.1, forward strand.
AATTTACAATAATTTAATTGTGATTTTTTTGACGTTTGCAGGCCAGAGTTTTAAAGTTTAATCGTTTTCTTGCTCTTGGTCTAAAGACTACCAGCGCGGAAGCCTAGGGAACAGCCACCAGAACGGCGACTACTTTAAACAAGCAAAGCGAAAAAGTTATCGTCCCTCAGGATTCGAACCTGCAGCCTTTGGATTACCAGTCCACTGCTCCACCACTTGAGCTAGAGAGGATGCCTCCTCGCAGCCTCAATTATGGCTGTTTAAACCCAGCAACTTGCTTAAGAAGCCTGTTTAAGTCAACACGCAAACGATTAAACACTACATAATTTGTCGACTCAGCAGAGAAGTCGTCTATATCAAACTATAGCTTGGATCATTATAGATAATTCTTTTAAGGTTGAGCAATCGATTAACAAAAGCACTTTTTATAGCAGCTGCAAGCAGCATAAAAATCATTGCTCTGAAATCATCACTACATTTACGCTAGTAGAATTCATTGTTTTACTTAAAACGTTTTTTATCAAAGCAACATTTTTGTGATGCTGTAAGTATAATATAACGTAATTCTTTAGGAAAATGCAACATGAGAAAAAACTTCGAATGAAGCTATGGAAAGTGAAATGGGACGATATTGAATGGGCGAGAAAAAGAAAATTTTCTGCTAGCGGTTCCAGGGTAAGGCAAAACTAAAAAATCGCAAGATAGCATTTACACGTCGAGATGATTTAAGTCAACTAGCTCATGAAATCGTCATTCGCATAGCAATTTTTAATTGGTAAGCAAATCAGTATTCCAATTTGTCTAGCAAAACATGCAAAGTGCACTTAATAAATTAACGGTCCTGACCCTTAAGATGGTAAAAAATTTACGCAAAACTATGGTAAAAAAAATATTGATTATTTTTAGGACTCTTCTTATTCCTTATCAAGTAGCAACGCCGGTCATCTGCACCTCATCGACAAACAAGTCTTCACAAAAACTGGAATGTACAAAGGAAATGTAGTTGCAATAAAAGAAATGAAACGAAGAACCGTTAGCATGGATAGAATACTGCTACATGAGTTACAAGAAGTAAGCGCGCTTTTGCTTATCGGAGAGTGAAGGATTAGTAAACTGGGTATTTAGGAAACTTGCTGTTCTATCGTTTACTCAATGTAAGATTTTAAAAGTCAACGTTCAAGAGATATTCCAGCACGTCTTCGCTGTTAGTGTCGAAAATGCTGTCTGGAGGTTTTAATATACACATTTGCAAAGCATATGTCTTACAATTTGGATGGAGCCACATTCACATTAGCTAGATGTCATTAAACCCATGTTAAGCATGTTTGTTTTAAAGCGACCCACTCCAGTGCAAAGCTAATCTAGCTTTCCTAAGATAGTGGCATCCTTCCGAGGTTGGAAGTCATTTCTTTAAAGTATGCCTTGAGCGGTGCAGAGACTGGCACCATTTTGAACCAAGATGATACATTACGATCAAGTTGCTCGAGTAGTAGCCTTGATTTTAGTCGGATTGCAACGTGCCATTGGAATAGAGGGTTACTGGCAGGTTTTTTTGGGTGGGTACTATTCGCGCAATGAATTAATATTAAAACTAATCGTGATCATCGTTTGTAGATTTATCTGATGGATCATGATCATATTTGCAAATTTATTGGGGCTGTTGACGAGGCTCCTCACGTGAGTATTTTGACAGAATATTGCAGCAGAGGATCCTTGCAAGATCTCCTGGAAGATGACATCGGTTATGAAATGGAAGATGTATTCAAGTACGCTTGAACTGCAATGCTTAGTGTCTGCTGACAATTTACTAAAGCTCTGAAAGCAATCTCTAAAAACCTGACGAAAGACTTTCAAACATAATCAAAAAGGGTGACCTGTGTTGCATGGCTAGACAAACGCAGAATACATGTTTCAAAGACATGAATAAATAAATTAATCTAGAGTGATTACTATAGTCAAGTCTAAAAATCCAAAGCTCTTTTTTCAATTCGATCTTATTTTTTAATTGTTATACGACCGGGTTTATTTGCGTACATGCCATGGCCACATGATAGCGTTGAAACTTTTGGTCTTCGAGTCAAGCTGCCACTTGCCCACAGCTCTACCAAACATACTGGAAACTTTAATTCTAACCAAGGAGTAGAAAAGCTGTAAATATTAATTTTAGAGTCTTTGGTTAGTTCAGTCGGAGAATTGAACCCGAGTTTACCATTTCAGAAGCAAACGCTGTAAACAGTGGATTACTATAAATGAAACCTGCCTTAAAGTATTACTAGGACAACAAGAAATAGTTCTGTAATCCTGTATCAGCGTATGATTACAGACCACTTGGATGCAGCCTCATTGTAACTAAACATTTAGCAAAATATAAAGTACTGTAATTCAAAAACACATGCAGTGACTTTCAAAGTTTGCAAAACCTCTCACTACTATCTTGATAGCTTCTTTAAACAATTTACCCATTACCTAATGGAATCACTTTGTATAAGATTCATTTAAAAATAATAAAGACAACAAACCAATCCCACTAGCAAAATAGTAGGTGCAAAAAGGGTAAATATGTAGTTAAATTGTTCTATGCTACTTTAATTTGAACTTTGGACTGTTGAGCAAGACAGTAAACCCGCGGAAAAAATAATATCCGAGCAAATGTTAGTTGCGTTATTAAGCAGCTATAATATTTTCGAGCAATATCAATTCATATTCCTAGCCATACTGCAGAAAGAAAAATAAAGTATACATTGGTTGTTATTTGCATGCTGTCGCATTGTTTGTTTTGTTGAAAGAAAACGTCTCATCCCTTATATTGTTATTTCACTTTTCAGGAATTCTTTGATTAGTGATATCATAAAAGGAATGGTTTATCTTCATCGAAGCTACTTTCAATTTCATGGAAATCTTAAGTCATCCAATTGCTTAATTGACAGTAGATTTGTGGTAAAACTTACCGACTTTGGGCTGGCAAAATTTCGAGAAGGAATTCGTGTGGAAAGTTTTGATGGCTACAAACATTTTGAAAGTATGTGCTACGCTGTATAATGTATATTCCACTATCGTAAAACTACAAGCTAAAGCTACTCTCGCAAACAAACTTCACAAAAATTAATTATTTATGTCATTGCTTGATTATTATACCTAATTACTAATTCGAATATAACAAATTTTTAAAATGCTTAACTTTTCACTAGATTTTTTAGTTTTTGACGATTTTTTTCTAATTTTGAAGTTCACTGTAAATTGTGTTTAAATTTTTGCAGGGATCACATTACATGTTCTAGTTACAACAGATTGTTCGACTGATGCCGAATTTTTCGCATGCGCTTGTCCAGTTGTGCTATCTTGTTTGTTGTTGTCACTTTTCTCTATGGTTTTTTACTTCGCATGATAAGTTACTAATATCTTTGCAGATATACAGCGCTCTTGAACAAACATTATTGGCCAGTTTTTCAGCAAAGTTTTCCTGCCTTGTGTGTTAACACAATTTGTTCATTGATAAAAAAAAATTGCACGTTTGTCTGTATTAAATTGAGTATCTGCAAGCGCAGTTTTAAACTTATTTGCAAGAATTTCATATCCTGAATTAATCACATTTCAGACAAATTGTGGACCGCTCCCGAACTACTGAGAGAAAGCCAGTCACAAAAGACTCAGAAAGGCGATGTGTACAGTTTCGCCATAATCGTACAAGAAATTGTGTACCGCAAGGGCGTATTTCATATAGAAGAGGAGCTTTCGCCAGAAGGTATCTACGAATGGTATCTTCCCAGACGTTTCGCAATCTAATGATAGAACTAATCCATACTTTTAGAATTATATATCGACGTTCATACGGTCAGTTGTTCTTTTTTTGTTTTTTGTTATAACTTTTTTTTTCCGATCCAAATTCCGTTTAGTATCTTTTTTAGTAACACCATTTGCAATAAATTAAGTTAAAAAATTATGAATCTCATATCCAAAGTTTATCACATTTCAGTTTTCCAACGTCGCTTTTTCCAGTTCGACAGTCAGCCAGAAGCTAACTAATTTTTGGATGTAATAATATTAAATCTTTTGGAAGTGTATGTATAGTTTTATTGTATTCCTTCCTATTCATCAACAAAACAATAGACAAATTTAAAACTAATCTTAAGTGTTTTGCATTTAGTTCAGGTAAAGTTACTCTTGGTCAGTGGCTGGCCATTACCAACGTTCTAGTTTTGCGTTGCTTTGCGTTCGGTTTGAACACATCTTGGATTTAATGCAATGAATAATACATTTTTTTTAATGATCCATGCATGATGATTATTTTTTCAATGTTTTTTATCCGATAGAGATTTTTCACGTTCAACTACATTTTTTTCAATTTTATTGGATTGCAGAAATCCTCAACTATGTCACCTCCATGCCATCAGATGATCTTCCATTTCGGCCCACGGTTATGGACAACGATGACATTGTATGGAACGACGCCCTGAAGAAAATCGTTCGCAATTCCTGGGCTGAAAATCCTGAAGATCGACCGAGCTTTACAGAAATTCAGAAAAGCTTTCGAAAGATATTTAGGTAGAATTATTAAAAAATGTACATTTATTTATTCCCTTACTTGTACTGTACAACCTAAAGTGCCATGCAATTGAAAATACTGCGTGGTACGGGTGCCCCTTTTTAGACGTGTGCGTAATTTATACAGCACAGCTTTTGCACTTTTACATATTTGTGGTTCAATTGTGCAATTCAGCTTATAACGTGTTTAGAGAGAAGAATTTAGTAGACAGTCTTCTTCAACGTTTGGAAAATTATTCACTACACTTAGAGGAAAAAGTAGAAGAAAGAACGGAACTCTACAAAGCAGAAAAAGATAGAGCAGATACGTTGCTGTATCAAATGTTACCACAAGGTGTGGCAGATCAACTGAAACGGGGAAACGTAGGTATTATGGTAATCTTCTTTTGCTGCTCTGTTTCATTTTATCGCAACAAACAAAACCACTCAAAACTGTAAAAACGCTAGCAGATAGCAGAACGATAATAATATTAGACTCAGACGAACAAGGTTTTTGTGAATTCAATTTCTTTTAGGCTTTTTCTGGTTTTCCAAACTTTTTCCAGATGCGTATTGATGCATCCTGATTGAAGTATTAAAATTGTAATTTTTTTCATTGTTACGAGTGAAAAACGTTCTCAAACTTAGCGTCCAAGAATAAAATATTATTTTGTATACTTTGCAGCTATTGTTGAGAATCAACAGTTTTCAGTTTTATTTTATCCTAAACTTACATAATTCGTAGCTTTTTTGTGGATGTGCTGTTACAATAATTTAGCTGAATCTTACGCCTATAGTTTATAGGTGAAACAAACTGATGAATTTTCCAGCAATAACTTCCAATTTTAATGCTTTGAGCGATATTGCTGTGTTAAACAATATAACGTACCTTATTTTCATTTATTTGATTAAGACCTCTTAAGTTAAAAAAAAAAGTCGAGACTCACACGTTTCGTATTTTCTAGTAGCGTACAATTTTTGCCTGTGATAACTACGACAGATTCCCGCAGCATTAAAATTTAAAAACCTATAAAACTCAGCAATCTGTTTCTCCCGTAAATGGGATCATCAAGGTTAAATCTTCCACAAATAGAATCTGTGTCACGTTTCAATGTTTAGAATAGTTTTTAAGGTTTAGAATGTTTTTGTGTTTTAATATTATGGTAATTTACAGTGATATTTGCTCTAACCCTTCGTTATCGAGCACTTTTGAAACCCCAATATCAACCACAGACTGCTATGACGAAAATAGTGTTGATTTAACTTATTTAATTAACCGGCTGATGTATGCTTTTAGAACGTTCTTCCCAAAGCGTTTGAAAGTGTGACAATTTTCTTCAGTGATATTGTTGGCTTCACTGCTATCAGCCACGGAAGCGAACCTATGGAAGTTGTAACTATGCTCAACGATCTTTACACTATGTTTGATCAAATCGTTGAAAAATTTGATGTTTACAAGGTAAATGCGCTATAAAGTGACTAATATGCTTAATTAGATTTTTTCATAGTCTATCATTCTTCAAATACAACGTAGTGTGCAACAAATTTTACAATTTTGCCCGATTTTTTTCAACAATCTTAAAGGTATAGTTATTCAAACTGTGGTGAATAGTGGAATCTTAAAGCTGTATAGTTATTCACATTGTGGGGAATGGTGGTATTATTAATGAAGCTACGAATTACGATTTTGAAACACAAGAATGATTTGCTTTTTATTAACAGTATTATTAGCAGTTTTATCTTTAAAAATTATCTTGCTGTATGTTTCGAAAACACAAAAATAAACTTTCGGAAATTAATTTAGACCCGTATCATTGACTATTGAACTTTAGACATCAATGATTGTACAATCAGTTAAATCAAATAAAATAACAAACCCATACATAAACATGTACAATACAAGTTATTTAAAATTAGGACACGTATGTGAAATGTGGTGTACGTTTTTTAAATACCCCATTATCTTAGCGAAGTAGTATATTTCATCCACTGCACTTATTTTTTCGTAAGTTTAGCATATCAATAGCTTTTTTATTTCAAGTTATTGCTTTCACCAGCTCATATTTGTAAAATGAGACCAACACAATATTCATATTCTACCAATACTTGTCATAAAAAAACGTAACCATTCTAAATTCTGCAGGTTGAAACAATAGGTGACGCTTACATGGTGGTGTCTGGATTACCAGAAAAAAATGGAAACTTGCATGCTCGAGAAATTTCCAGAATGGCACTGGCCCTACTTGATGGAGTCAACAACAAGTTCGTTATCAGGCACGTAACATTAGAAGCTGGGAATAGTTGTAAAATATGTGTGGTAGGAACAAATATGTAAAAAAATAAAAAGCCTATCCTTACTGTAGAACGGTATAGTAGTTTTATTTTCAGTATCAAAAAAAAGCAAGAACAGACCTTTCTTTTAAAAACAATGCGGTATACTCTTGAACTTTAAAGGTTCTCAATTAAAGCGGTTCAATGCAAAAGCGAAAACCACTGCAATGTAGATTAAGTTACGCGAAAATCAGTGCACGCCAGTGTCAACTAACTGTAATAAAACAAATCTGCGTGATGTTCAACTTCACGTGCCGTGAAAACCCCGAGTGCGTTTAAAACAATCGTAAACTTAACCTTTGAAAGGTCCACAGTAAAATTCCTGTTTTGAGGCCAAATCTCTGCTATTAAAAGACCTATTAATAATTTTTTGTAATCATTGCAAACAACTAGTTACCTCATGCCATTTTTTTCGGGTCGAACAGTGGCATCGCCTTTCAGCGTACAATAAGAAGTGATTAATGAATTCTTTCCAGTACTATGGTGGCCTCTGCGGTGTTGGGGTAAACAGCTCCACTTAATGAGCAATCTGAAACTGGTCACTTTACCAAACTTTTCAGCGCGTTGCAGGAATTATGGAGTATGACATCTCGTTGCACCATGCTCTCATTAACAAGAGATAGGCAATTTCAACCAACTTAAGTGACCCGAAGCATTGACGTATAATGAATGCCGTTTTTAATACATTTTAGACACATGCCTGACACTCAACTGAAATTAAGAGTTGGAATTCATACCGGTCCTGTGGTTGCTGGGGTCGTGGGATTGAAGATGCCAAGATACTGTCTGTTTGGAGACACAGTCAATACTGCGTCAAGGATGGAATCAAATGGAAAACGTATGCCATTAAACTAAAATTCCTTTCGTAGCCTCTCATCAGAAAAGAATTGTTTAGCGTGATGTGTCCGAATCTCTTTATTTTAATTTTTTATGAATTTGGTTATGCACAGTAATTTTCTGCGTTTTGTTTTTGAAAGCTGAAGTAAAATCGGTCGCTGCTAAACTGCTAGGTAACATTTTGATTTTCTAAAATTTGAAAAGATGTACATTGTACACTTGTAAAGTATATCCTGCTCACGAACAAAAAAATCTTCAACGAAATTAAGACAAGACTCTGATTTGACGCAAAACTTTAATTATCATGTTTTGAATTAGATGCTGCTTATTCACCCTGAAAATTATACGTGTAGCAGTATAACAAATCTATGCTCTTTATTTAATATTATGAATTTTTGTTGTTTTCCGTTTTCTTTTGACCACTAAATTAAAACCAAATACAGATATATCGAAAGTTTTTGAATTCTTATAGCTACCGGTCTTATTTTACACAAATTATAAAAAAAATTGCATAATGTTGTTGCTGAACTTTATGTTCTCGTTTCACAGCTCTTTCGATACACGTTTCCCCCAAAACTAAAGCAATTTTGGAAGAGTTTGAATCATTCAAACTGGAAGAGCGTGAGGATGAAGTTTTTTTAAAAGTAAGACATTTCTGAACTTTAACGAGATACTCAATAATACAAAAAGTTTTAACGGCCAAAAACACATTGTTACATGAAATGCATTGAATTTAGCCCTAACATACGGATTTCGTTTGTAGCGTTATCGCATGTAGCGGAAGCCAATGTGGTTTAATTGCAAAATAATCTCCACTAATTGCAACTTCATCAATCCTCAAAAATAATTCAGGAAATTAAATGCATCAGACAATCATAGCAAAAAATTCAACAAACACTAGTCACTAAATATGTTCCCGACGTAATAGTAGAATCCAGTGAGCAATTTTAAAGGTGTGAAATTATTTCTTTAATCAAAATATATGGGAAGTTTGAGGTTAAAAAGTAATGATTTAACAAAATATAGAGCCCTTAAGGTTTTATTTTAAAATTACAAAAGCTCAATAATGAACTTATTTTTAGGGTTTGGGAAAATGGAAAACATTTTGGCTCATAGGAGAAGACAAGTCGTTTTACGAACAGGTCGATGACGATTTAAGAAAAAGTGTTAAGAAAACAGATGGTTACATAACATATGAAAATGAAAATGTTCTTGCTAATGATGCTGCTTCTCCCATTTCCCAAAACAGCACCGCAGTTACTGGAACACAACCATTCCAATCTCCATACAGAAATCGTCGCATTTCACAAAAACAACTTCGTAGAACTTCAAAGGGTAAAAAAGAAAATCGACGCTATGGAATCGTCGCTAAGGCAGAAATACCTGGAAAAAAAATAAAATTGCCCAATCACGGAGAAACACAAAAAGAAAAACTGGATACAAAACTGTCTGCTATAATTGATTCAGATTCTGAAATCAAAGTGGTTGAGTCACCAAAGACAAATCGAAAAGTTCATTTTGTCAAAAACTCTGGAACTCCTGCGAGAACCTCAATTGATAGCGTACGCGATGATTCTCATAGCGGACGAGACAGCGGCATTGACGTTTGTTATGTCAACCCTGAATGGATGAACATTAACACAGAGGAAGTAGAAAAGTTGTAAAAGGTTTACTAGTTTGCAGAACAGTTCTGTATTTGTTCTCATCCAATGATGCAACTAGCCTCAATATAGCACAATACTGCCTTATAGTTTTTACTTTAATGTCATGATGTAGTTTGCTTTTATCTGGACAGTTTTGTATTCAACAAAAAAGTAGCTGTTTTGTGCAAAGGTTTGTTATGATCGAAATCGTGCTTCTCTCTTCCCTACCATAAAAAGTTAATCTATATTTATGATTACACGTATCTTAACTTGAGTTTTCTGTCAGATGCGGTATAATCAGCCTTCAATTTCGGCTTTTTGTCAATAAAATTTGCTCCCTATACACGTGTTTTTTGTTTTCCTTATTACTGTATTTTGCTTTTAAATGCTTTTCGATGTCCAAGTTTACTTTTCCTAAATGCTATTCTATTGCTTTGTTTCGAAAAAAAAACACATTTAAACGGGACAAGTAACTCAATATGTTTGTCTGTAGCCTGCATTGATTAATCGATTATAATTTGGAATTTTCCGTCACTTCAACAACTGTTATATAAATCGTACGCCTTAAATTAATATTTGCTTTTTACTTATCTTGACATGAAGAAAATAAACAAAACGATGACCTGTCAAAAATCCAGAATGTTTCAAAATCTATTTCATAATAAACACAAATCTATCAAAATTTTCAAGATTTGGTATGCACGACTTAATAGCGGTGATACATTCTGGTTTTTGTCTTTTGATATAGCTTGTCTAGTTTTCTGACAAAACACGCATCATCTGTTGGAACGAGATTTAAGGTGAAGAAAATTAGACGAACTTTGCACAGAAATAGTATATAATTGGTCGTCCAGTTGTAGGAGGTTGCTTTTCATAAAAACTTGTCAACAAATTCCAAACAACAGATTGCTGGAGAAAAAATTAAAAATATGCTCGTTAAACGTAATTGTAGATATAACTTTTAATGTATAGTGTTGCACGCACCAAGTCAACTGATCGCCACAAAATGATCGCGAACGAATTGACCTCCAACACTAGAGTTAGTTGGAGGTAAGTTGGTTCGCGGTCAGTTTGCGGTGGTTAGTTATGGTAGACTCGTATTACATAACTATGCGGTCAACACAAAAAACTTTTGGTAGCAATCAACTCATGAAAAAAAGTAGCCAAAAATTGATTTATGGAAGATATCACAATATCATTGAAAATCATGACTTTGTTTACTTTGGTCACGCTGTTTATATTGCTGCTTTGTAATGCTTTTTTTGTTTGCTTTTGTTTACTTAACGTGCTTTTCGGTGTGATATGTCGTACTCAAATAAAATTAGCATCTTTCAAAAATTAACAGTGTGTCTAAATTGTGTAGGATCAGACTCGTAGCAGGCCAATTGATAATTAATTTTTCTGTTTTCAACTATGAATTTCATTTAAATAATTATTTCGTATATAAACCAAACAAAATTAACTAGTCACAATCGTTGAGTTTGTCAAAGCATGGTCAAGTATTACATACTGTAATTCTTGCTGAAATATTTAGCGTGCTGGTTAAAATTCCAAATAAGGTTGCAAAAATAAATCTAATTTATTTGCATTGAAAAATTTGTTAGCGGCAGTATTTAGAATCTGTAAGTACTGACCTGGTAAACAAAAACTAACCAGACAAAGCAACGTGCAAAAAAAGCAAATCAGCGTATCCTTAGAACTAGTTTCATTCAGCACTTAAATTGTAGGGGGGACGGGGGGAAACACGTCTCTTCATTGAGATTGAGCGTCCCCCCATCGAGGTTTAGGCGTTCCCCCATGGAGATTTGAGTGCTGGTTGAAGGGGCGAAAAAGACCTACAAAGTCCGGTCGAATGCAGCACCAAATTCCGCGAGAATAGTGATGCAGAAGAAAAATTTTTGATTTTGGCCAGAAAAAGCCTTTGAATTTCGGCGAAGACCTTTTTTTTTTTATTTTGGAGATCAACTGTTTTTGGCCGGAAAAAGCCCTTGAATTTCTGATCTCGGCCAGAAAAAGCCTTTGAATTTGGGGAAGACCTTTTTTTTGGAGATCACCTAATTTTCACTAAAGAATCGTCTCAATCCAAGTTCAGACAAATGAAAATATGGGTCAACTTCGTTCACTGTTGGATCAAATTTCCAAAAAAGCCCCCCTTTGCGAAATCCTGGCTACGCGCCTGATCTTCAATAAGGTTCAGTCAAGGCTGCAAAAACGTCCCCCCATGCAAAATTTTACAATTTAAGTATTGGTTTCAGGCATGCTATATTCATATTCGTAGTTTAATTGAAGGATGCAAAGTTTTGAGTTAGTATCAGGGCTTCGAACTCGAATCAAAAAATAATAATTTTTCTGGACTCAAATTCGAGTAAACTGTTCGAATTCATTAAAAAGTAACTTAAAGATTAAAAAATTGTCCTAAAGAAACATTTTTTGTTGACCATGCCATGTAAATAGAGATTTTCCTTCATATTTTTTATGCCGCGGCAACCGAGAAAAACAGCATGTATACAAACTGAGATCGATTAAGTCAAAAAATAAAAATATTTTTTTCAGCATGAACTCGAATAAAAATCGATCAAGTTCTCAGCCCTGATTAGCATTGGAATGCAGAATGAAATTGCGATAAAGGGAACTTAGGATGCTTCGGATGCTTTTTGAATCGCTTGAATACAAAAATCAATTTTCAAAAATCACTGCTTGGGAGTTGGTAATAAAAAAACTAAATTGATTCAAAATGCGGTCTCCCAAGAACGAACACGACGTTGCAAATGTAGTCACAGCACAATAAATAAGCACAATGCTTTTGTGCACTAACGAAGCCCGAAAAAAGTGATGGAAAAAAATGCTGGAATATAACATGATTGCTAGAGCTTTGCAAAGGCTGAATGCACAAGATCGTGCAAGGAGACTATAAGTTGCAAAAACCGGCTGAAGGTTGAAAATTAGGTTGAAAATTTGCTGGGCCCCAGGAGTACGAGAAAATTTTTGAGCCAAAAATTGATGATGATGAATGCATTTGTGCACAAGCGTAACTGTAAAGGTGAATTTACACAGTATCCGTTTTTCGTCCGTTTTTTTACGTTTTTGCTTCTCCTTGAAAAAGTATGCGCTGTTTCATCCGCATTTTTATATGTCCATATCCGCACTAACCAGACAGTCACATACTGGACAAAAGTTTTCCGAAAAAATTTTTTTGTAAAGGGGTACAGCTCTATTTCGTAATATCGCTCTTATCGTTCATACACAAAATTTTTGAACAAAATTTTTATCTATATGTAAAAGTCTACTTAGTGCGGATATGGACTTATAAAAATGCGGATGAAAAAGCGCATACTTTTTCAAGGAGAAGCAAAAACGTAAAACGGACAAAAACGTACGAAAAACGGATACTGTGTAAATGCTTTTAAAACGGAACACAAACAAATACAAATATAATTCATAATTTCATGCAAGCACTAAATCACAGGTAAAGTTTTGTAACCAGGTGCAAATTCATTATATCATAGTGCTAATTGCAGTGAAGCAGACTACAAATTTTAATTGTATAAGCTTTATATGTGTTATCTTGATTCGCTAATCTCTTTGCCACCCTCTAAGTAAAGAGAGTTAGGAAGCTTTGAATGTTTAATTAATAAATATTCCACAATAGCATTATCAAGTGCATCGCCGTCAGCGCCTCTTAGTTAGAACAAATATCCAATTTACTGTAATCTGACGTTCGTACATGCTGTAATATTTTGGCCAAAATATGAAACCGTACATTGGCGAAGGAGTTCTATCTGGGGGTATAAAGTACAAGTACATTAACGTGAGTTTTTATCAAAGCGTCATCATATAAAAATAATGCCATTCATCTTATTATATATCTTAGAGTGTAACCTCATCTTTACAGTCGGTTTAAACGACGACTGCAGGCAAAATCAGTGGGAGTGTCTAAAGTTAGGCCAATTGTATTAAATTAGCGTTGACTCCGTCTTTCTTCACTCATCCGTTCCAGAGATATTCTATTTCAAACACGACGTAGAGACCTCTCTAGTCATAATTTTTATTGGTAACCCTAACGTTGATGACATCGGCAACGCCATCTTTGTTCTACCCTAAGGCAATCAAGACTAAGCCACAGAGGCATTTTAACATACAGTATACTATAACCAATACAAGACGGAACCGTTTCACTCTGTTGGAGATCATCAGTTGCGTGCAGACAGTTTTGGAAACCAACTACAAGAGCAGGCACCTGTAGTTATTTAAAAGTTTTTAAGTTTGTGGAAATTAAAAACTTTTCGCCACTGCCAAAGTGCTCAAATTGCTATGAAGCAATAAGCAACGCACTATGCTATCGACTGTAATGTTCACAGGCGCGTAGCCAGGAATTTGCATTGGGTGGGCTGTTTTGGAGGCTAGAAACAAAATCAAAAGATCTTGACCCAGATTTTGATTGGTCTTCACTCAGATTGAGACGGTTTTTCTGCCCAAATTTAGGTGATCACCAAAAAAAAAAGGTCTTCACTGTAATTGAGACCAATTTTCTCCCCAAATTTAGCTGATCTCAAAAAAAAGGTCTTCACTGAAATTGAGACGGTTTTTCTGCTCACATTTAGGTGATCTCCAAAAAAAAAAAAAAAAAAAGGTCTTCATCCAAGCTAAACCCAAGTTCTTCTGCTCGATATCACATCAGGTTCTTGACCAATTCTCATCGCCATTCTTATTTGGGGGGGGGGGGGCTATTTTTGTTTTCAGTGGAAAAATCAGCCTCAAAAGTGCAAAAAACAGGGTATTTTGCATACTCTCCTGGCCAATGCTGGCTAAAGTGTCCGAAACTAAAGTGCTCAACCGGACTAAGTCAGGGAGCTTATATAGCCTGTTTACATGTGCACTTTTGGAACCAGTTCTCAGTTGTAGTGCCTGAATTTTGCTGAGTCACACACAAAAAAGGTTCTGAATTACGTTTCTGAATTAGGAATTGTGTGTGACTCAGCAAAATTCAGGAACTAGAACTAAGAACTGGTTCCCAAAAGTGCACATGTAAACAGGCTAATTGTCAACGCAAGACGAAACCGCTTCACTCTGATGGAGATCGTCAATTGCGTGCAGACAAAATACTATATCTACACGCAGGTTAAAATCTAAGGCCTTTTAGCCTATGTATAGGTTAGTATAGGCCTCTGTGGGCTACAGAGTTGTAAGTCGGGCCGGGCTTTTCGGGTCGGGTTCAGGTTCGGGCCTAAAGTTGACAAAAATGTCGGGCGTAATTCGGGCCGGAGACTTACTTTTTGTCTTAGGTGTACAAAAAAATAATCAAACTTACTTGCCAATATTGCTAAATTTTTAAGACCTAACTTAAGTTTCGGATTTTTTCGGGCGTGATTTGGGCTTCAAATTAATTTTCGGGTTCGGGCTTATAGTTTCGGGTTCGGGCCTTAACTTGTCGGCCCGTTTACAACTCTGGTGGGCTAGGCTATGGTATTGAAGCGTTAGCGCTGCCAATAAAAATTATAATTAAGGAGACTACAAGGCGTGTTTGAAGTACTTTATCCCTGGAACAGCTGGGTCAAGAACGATCGAGTCAACGCCAAAATAATGCAATAAGATAGTCCAAACTATAAAGAATCCCACTGTTTTCCCTTCAGCGCTCTTTTAAATAGCTATCTGCTTCCCATCTTACATATCATCAAAACAGAAACTGAAAAAAAGTAACATCAAACCACAAATTTTCGAAAATAAGTTTGTCAGTTTCATATTCAGATGTTTGTTCCTATATTAGTAAAAAATTATTATGGTGTGGAAAACAATAATAACAGTACTGGCAGCTGTTGGCTGTTCTTATAGAGCATTAAAGAGATACTGCTCAAAATCAATTTTATTGACGAAATGAGAACTACTTGAGGTAATAAAGAGATGCCCTAAATACTTCTCGCCAATTCCCCTTATTCACAAAAAGACAATTTACTCAGTACCAATTCGTGATATCACAACAGGCATGAGTTTGCAAAGTTTTTTGCTTAGGAACGCGATGTTCGATCAGGAAGGTTAAAGGATTCTGCTTTAAACAGTGATTCTAAATCAAACTAAATTCATTGGTGGCATTATACAAGTGATATAGTCTGTTGTATCAAATTTAGACAGCTTTAGTGGTGTTTTAGCCTATGAAAAATATAAAATTTGAAGTCAAAAACAATCATGCTGTAGATCAGTTCTGGTAGCCTAGCCTATGTCTGCAGGTACCAATAGCAGTAGCCCAGTTTTTAGATTTGATTAGGCTACTTACTGCTACTAGTTAGAAAGATGTGGGTATTACATTAGGCTTAATGTATTATTGCGCTAGTTTTCGGTTACAGATCTGAGATTAGCCTACACTGAGTAATAAGCATGTATGTACCGGTACCTATTCTGTTATTTTATAAAATTGCTTGTTGTGCAACAGCGGTTACGGAACTTTCCTTAGCTTAGTGAAAAAGAATTGGCAAGAATAGGACTGGTAGAACAGGTTGGTGTTGTTTTAGGGCTGTTATGGAAGGCAATTATAGCCTACAGAAGGCCTATTTAATTTATACTTCCTACAGACTTAAGACTACGATATGATTGTTTTTGGCTTCAATTCTATATCATTCGTAGGCTGAAAACATCACCAAAGCTGCTCTAACTTTGATACAACAGATTATATCACTCGTATAATGCCACCGATAATTTTAGTTTGAATTAGAATTGCTGTCTAAAGCAGAATCCTTTAACCTTCCTCATCGAACATAGCGTTCCTTACTCAGCAAAATTTTTTTACAAACTCATGCCTGCTGTGATGTCAGAAATTGGTATGGAGTCAAACGGAGTAAATTGTATTTTCGCGAATAAGGGGCATTGGGAGAAATATTTGGGGCACCTTTTTATTACCTCAAGTAGTTCTCATTTCTTCAATAGAATCGATTTCGAGCAGTATCTCTTTAATGTTCACATAAGGAAAGCAATATTCACATAAAGTACATTACCGGTACTGTTGTATAGAGAAGGATAAGATATGCACCAGTAGAGGTGCAATTACACAGAACGCGACGCAACGTGAAGCAACCAGAATGTCATTGACAAATTGCGAAAGGTTACAACTGGTCGCAATCTTCGCTGGCAGTTGCTTATAACTTCACTTTGACAAATTTGTTGATGAATGGTTGGCCTATTCTTAGAGCGACAAATCTCGAAGTTTGCTGTCCTTCGCTTTGCATCGCGTCCTGTGCAAAAGCGCCTTAAACGACATTAAGTCTGTTTAGTTGAAAAGATAAATCAAAAAACCAGATATAAGTTGCCTTAAATGATTGCAAAGTTGCTAATTCATCTTCAAAACTAGTTGCATCCCCTGGCGAAATACTGAACCCAAGTGTGTTTTTTTCTTCGTTCTCCTCAAGCCCGGAAGTACACATAAAAAGCTTTATATGTCATGAATCAACCGATTAACTTGTTTTGAAATAATTTTTCAAATTTTATGGTTGTTATTGTCGTCATTGGAGAATTTACATTGCCTTTTGCAATCGGTAATGTATTATAAGTCCGTACCGCGAGAGCAGTTGAAGGCTTTCTGGTAGTAGGATCATCAAGTCATTTTGTTTGGTTTTATTCCTTTATTTAGCTTTCACAAACATTAGTGTCAATGTTAGACAAACTGACACACATATAGAGCTGATAACACACTTGGTAAATAAGGGCTGCTACTTTTGATAAGACTGACAGGGTAAACTACAGCCAACTACCAAATTTTAAACTTGACAATATCAAACAAGATTTATGGTCCGTAACGTGACAGCTAATCTCAGAATGAGACAAGTTTCAACTCAGAAAGTGTTAGTTTTTTTCTTTGGATGCCAGGAAGAAACATACTAAAAGGTCTTTGAGCGCAGATATCATCTAATGCTTACTATCAGTGGCAATGTATTCCATATTATGTTAAAACTAAAAATCTTTTGGATCGGCATGAATATTGTTAATCTATCAACGCTTAAGAAATATGAAAGTTGATCGAGAAAGTCGAAGAAATTTCAGTAAGTCGGAGTGTTTCTGAAACAAATTATCAGTGTAACTCGCAGACAACTTTCTAAACGTGTTTGCAGTAAGTTACCTTAGCTTCTGGATTTGTAGTAACACATCCTTTACCTTCCAAGTTTGTAACTCTTTCACACATAGTGAAACTTCAAGGGAAAAATTAATTAATTTATTTGTAATACCTTGGCATTGGTGGTGAAAGTATTTAAACTATGAAGTTACGCAATGGATTGTCGTTTGAGTGAAGAATTGCCGGATACAGCGTGTAAATCATCAGCCAAAATTAAATAAAATATATTTGAAATAGAAACTTTTCGGTTTATTCTTAAATCACTATGAATCTAAAACACACAATTAAACGCTAATCCAAACTAGGCTTGTTTTCTTCTATAAAGAGTGATGTCCTCTGCGCTAGCCTTTTACTCAAAAATTACAGCAAGACAGGAATCGGCCACATGCAATTTGTTGATGGTGATTATGGTATTGTGACCTGCTTGTCGAGCGGACGCTTCGTTTCTGCATTGGATGGTCTGAGGTTCACACCTCGCGGCGGTCAAATCGGACACAGTGTAGCCAACGGCTCGCCATCGCAGCGACTATTCTTCGAAAGGAACCGTACTGCCCGTAGGCGTAATGACGTGAAGGTAGGTCCGTCAACTTGTTACACACTTAGGCGTAATGCAGCGAGTACAATGAAAGATTTGAAGTTTTCTACCTACAATTAGAGCCTCATGATATCTCTCTTTACAATAAAATTATATTTAAAGCATATAGCCAGAATGAAAGTACTGTAGCACTTGGCCAAGATACTGTAAAAGGGCTAAAAAGGTTGAAAATTGATTGAAATACCCCTTACTTCGACGTTTTTTGTAGGAATTTCGTCTAAATTATTTCCTCAAATGACAATTCCTTTATTTAAACGAAGTCACTTTTGCACCATTGACCTAGCAGTTGAGTAAACAACAGATGCAAATTCTAAAAATTAGTGAAATGTGAAATAAACAAATTTGGTTTTACGTAACCGAAAATAGAATGGAATTAGCACCGAACACTACCACTTCGATTCCTCCCGTTATCAACAGCAATGATGCAAGTAAGCCATCTCCGATTGATTCAGCATTATAACAAACAAAATATACGCGTTTCCTCATGTCCACTTTTCAGACTCAATTTTTGGTTCCGGTAGCTGATGAATACTGAGCCAAAAGTACCAAATTGCTAAAGAATTATGCAAGCCAAAAAGTTTGTATGTTAGGGATGTTCATTCGGTGGGGAATAAGGATTTGGATTGGCAATGTTTTTTTCATAATTTGGCACTTTTCTAGTATGACTTAGAAATACGTAAGCGCCAGAACCAAAAACTAGGGCTGAAAAGTGGAGATATTGTTGTTGTTTTTGAACTCCATGTTTATCCTCCTGCCACCGGATAGTGCCATACGCTAACTATTGGACGATCTGCACACTGTTGTTTGCAATGACAACTTGTAGGAATCCGCACCTGCTTAGGAGTATCCAGTGATCCAATGCTGCTGTGGATTTCATCGAATTCTTGTTCACTGAATTTGGTGCTTGTTCGAAACCACCAAGCAGAGATAATCATTGTAAAGCGTCTTATCCAAGGAGGCAACAACGTGACCAGCGCGCAGGCTAAACCCACATCTGGCAATTAAGGTCGTCGTAAGAACGTCCTCTTTACCTTCTCGGCGTCGGCCACGTAGGCGCTTATAGCACAGTACAACCGACAAATCAATTTTATAGTTGACATTGTGTAAAAAGAGCTGAATAGTGATGCAATAAACAAAATCAATTCTATTAAATTTTAATTTCCAGGCACAATAATAAGTAAGTTTTAGTGTTGTACGGAATCGTTGATAAAAGGAATTAATTTCATTGTTGAGTAAATGTTTATATTTTGACATTGTAACGATCAAAACTAGTTTTACATTTTTTTCAAAAAATGAGTAGCTTAGTACAACAGCATATCTTTTTTGTTCTGGATCAAGAAATTAAGTGAAAGTTGGTATAATTTGTTCTTAATCAATGAACCAAATAAATGCACACGAAAAAGTCAATTTCAGATTATTAGATCGTAATTTGAATCTATTAAATCTACATAAAATTGGATGCTAAATTAAAATAAAATTTTAACTAAGCATACAATTTCGGCGAAATTATACGTATTGCAATTTTAGGAGTTTAATAATCGGACCATGTTTGGTGTGGTTTCATAATTCTGCAAGTGTATTTGCATACCTCATGTTCAGTAAAAAATAATTCAAATGGTTACCTCATTATAAGTCATACCGAAAATTTTCTAAACCACTTAATTCCTGCAAAATGCTAGTAACAAATATATTCTATTTGAAATTTATAATCGCATGTGCCTAAACATCCTTGGAGATATACTCTCAACTAAGCAAGATCATACTAAAATTCATCCCATTGTCACATTTGACAATTAATTACAGTAGTTAAGTTATTTCTCAAAATGTCAGAAATAAACAGGTTGTATTCGGTACTATAGTATTGGCTCATGGTATCATACCATAAAGTTTGTCTTTTAGGAAAGTATAGTGTAATGTAATTTGAGTAATTTGAAGGCTACAATCGCTATAAAGATAATAATTATGTAGTGCTTTGCAACACTCATAAAAAATAAAAAAGAGGTATGAACAATACTAAAATTTTGCTGCTAACAAAAAACTTAAGTACCGGTAGTGCTTTTTATTAACTAATTGGTTTATATTTTTAGTTTAAACAAAATGTGCTTTCAGTATATAGAAAAAGATACAGGTTATTAAAAATAAAATGAAATGTTGTATCTTTATCCTGAGGCACATTAGTCATTTTATTTTGAAGCGAATCAACTTCTATTGTATTTGGTCTGTTTGGTATTGCCAATTAACATTGTCAATTTGTTTGTCAATGTTTTTGATTTATTGTTAGTATTTGGTGTTATTGCCTAATCATATTTTATATCGTGACAGCTCTCTATGGTGTCATCACAGCTCTTTGTATAATCACTGCGCTGATGACAAGCATGTCTGCTCTTTTCTTTCGGTAAGATTATTTTATTTATATTTTGAATTTATCAATTATATTGCATTTGGTCTGTCTTACATTGCCAAGTAACATTGTCAGACTATTGTCATTATTATTTTTGATGGATTAATTGTCAAAGTTTCTTGTTATTTTCTCGAAGTTTTGTTATCACTTGGAACAAAGGTATAGGTGACGACACATGCGTTTATGTTCAGAATGTAATTTTTACGAGTTGCTGCATTTGCCTTATAGTTGTTACCACATTTATTAACTGATAAAAATGTATTATATTAAATGTTATAAACATGCTGGCAGATGCAAGCATTACAGTAGTGCAAAGTAAAGTTTGGAAAAGGCGGAGGTGGGCAGCGCAAGTCATAAAATTTGCGCCGCAAGCGCACGCGCAACTATTCTGAAAATCTTGCGCCGCAAACCCAAAAAAAAAAATTGCGTCGCAATCGCAACCGCTAACGCAAGGGTGACGTTTTGAAATGCA
Organism: Trididemnum nubilum; assembly: GCA_963965965.1. Lineage (NCBI taxonomy): Eukaryota > Metazoa > Chordata > Ascidiacea > Aplousobranchia > Didemnidae > Trididemnum > Trididemnum nubilum. Next base: position 7,317,237 of record OZ014472.1, read on the forward strand.
TAATTCTAATTGACTCACTGCTCAAATCTCATTACGTTACGGTACAAAACCAATATTCAAAACAAACTATGCACGCTACCAAATCAGAAAACAACAAATTATTGATTTCCTTTAAAAATAACACGCATTTGAAAATGTGCATCGCTTAACCTGTTTGGGCGAAGGACATTTTTATACCTAATAAAAAAATACTCTCAACACTCGCACTCAAGGAACCGCGGTGTTAAAAAATTCCATAATAAAGCCTGTATTTGGTGGTAAGCGAACGACTTCGGAGTCACAATTTTTTTCTAATGACCCTTCAAGGAAATCCTTTACAAGATTCATACAGACGGAATTAATTTATTTGTCACGTTGCAAAAAAACAACTTATTCTGATAAACTTCGATACATAATTTGTGCTTCTGGAGCAATTAGCATCACTCTCGTACAAATGGAGCACGCTAAAAACTCATCCTGTTTTTGTTTAAAGAAATTTAACTATCTAAGTACTACTTATAAGAGGTTTACCTATGCTGTCGCTACTGTTTCCAATATTTTTAAAATAGTTTTCCCTGACTAGCAAAAAAGTTGTCTTTGTTTTTGAATTACGGTAAAAAAGGAATGTCACGAGTAACGCGGTTGATGCCCAAAGCAAGTTTAAGATTGTTTGAATACGACTAGCGTATTTCTAAAAACACAATTACAAACACAATTTTTCTGCTTAAAATTTGATTTTACAGCTATTGTTTAACTTACTCAATTGGATTTTTTTAAATCAGCAAAAAATATTTTAGAGAGAAACGTTTTAGCGAAAGATAACTCCTGCTGTAAATCCAATAGAAGTAGTGCAAGCAGTAAACAAATGGAATTTCCCATGATGAAGCTTTTATGAACCTACCTCAGGGCTGCCCAACCTTTTTACTGGTACGGGCCACATTTATGGGAAAAACGTTATTGCGGGCTACATGCATATTTGCCAAGAGTAAACTCCAAATAATTGCAAGTTTGTTGTACAAAATCGGTGCTCACTTTGGCCAGTATTACGGGAATCTGTCCCAAAAAGAAGGTGAAGACCAAAAAAAGGCCTTCGCCGCAAATCCGAACTGATTTCGCGAATACCAAACAAAAGAAGGTTTTGGTTTAGACCTTTTTATTTGTCAGAAAATGCTAAGTAAGCCTTTCCATGAGGAGATCAATCGCGCAAAAAGACCTCGCGGGCCACACAAAACAGCTTCGCGGGCCACGGGTTGGGCAGCCCTGATCTACCTCGTTATAGGCGTAGCCGGAGGGGGGCAAAACCTTTGCCCCTATTGAAATGCCACTAATGATAAAAATAATAACAACAAAGCGTTATGTTTTTTACAGTTTCAGTTTCTTTAAGCATTTTCTCATGCAACATGTACAACATGTACAACGTATACAACAGACTAATATTAACGACCAGGTAGGAGGCCTAGGCACCCTCAAATCAATTTTTTGCCATCCAATTTAAATTTATTACCTATATGCATGACAAAACAAAAATTTCCCAAGGCAAATATTCGATTGATTAATTACTGCTAAAAATATTGCAAGAGGCAATTCACTTTGCTTCTCCAACCTGGGCAAGTCACTTACAAAATTTAACCCCAAATTCAAGATTTTATACGTGTTTTGGACTTGATCTGTAAGTGCAGGAAAGACACCAATTTGATTGTTTCAATTGGCTTTTAATTCTTAAAAAATTAGTCATTTTAAATGACTCTGAAAACGTGTGAACGTGATCCAAATGACATTAAAATAGCTATTTTTTTCCAAAAAAAATTCCAAAAAAATCACCCAGCGGCGGCCCCCAGACTCCCGTTTGTGATACGTTTGGACTAAACTAGTTTGCTCACCACGTCCCCAACTTAGACAATTGTGGAAATCTTTTTAACTTTACGTTCAAGTCTTTTTTCTTCAGCAAAACCCAGGTTACATGCCAACCCAGGCTCCAGCTTTTGATCTTCCATTCTAAGGTATCTTTGTACCGTAGAAAGTCCCTCTTTTCGAAAAATTTGATGACAGCATTACGTGTGATTTGCCATTTGGCCTCCCTGCCCCAAACGCAAAATCCTGGCTACGCCTATGTACTTCGTCAATGTTTTTTTTTTTGTTAACTTTAATCACATTTGATTGAAAAACAATCAATCATAATCGTATTTGACTTGCGCAATTGCGCTCATAATTGCTAAAACACTTGCGGCGCAAGCGTCAGCGCAAACGGTTAAGAATAATTGCGGTGCAAGCGCTATCGCAAGTGAAATAGTTGCGCCGCAATTATTGCTGCGCAAGTGCCCACCTTGGGAGAAGGATGCAATCAACTCTATTGTACACGGGGTAGGGGACATTTTTGACCCCCCATTCGATTTTTTGTGATAATCCCTTCAGAAACAAGATTTTTATCTTGAATTAACTTGACTTTCAGTCAAATTTTATCAAAAAAACTCCTAAAAATTTGAAGTTGGTAAGGTAACGGGAAGATTCCCAATTTTAAGGTTTGCCGAAGTCATTTTCAGAAATCTGAGCGTTTTAGGCCAATGCTTAACCCAAATAACGTCAGAAGACGTTTTGGTGACGTAATTGCTGTACTATGTCTTGGGCATTTATCAAAAAACACCCCATGTACAAAATTTGAACCGCCTGTGACGTAATCACAAAAATAACGTCATTTTATTGAAAATACAACCGTGATGTCACTTTGACAACGTCATCACCTTAAACCAGTTTTCCTAACAATCTTTGGTAAACACCAACCAGCATGCCAATTTTGGTGTTCCCATGACTTTTGGTTTAGAAGTTACATAGGGGGCATTTTGCCCCCTCCCCGGGTAAAATGTGTTGTCAAATAGCCCGTGTAAAATAGGGTTAAAATAGTTTAATTTTTTTGTTACAAATTATGGCATTGTTGTACTGCTGATGATAAATTTTAAGTTTGGGGAGAAAATGCAAAAATAATTTACGAAAAAGGGATAAAAACTCCTTATTTGTACTTTACAAGAGGTTGTAGGCCTGGAAAGTTTTGAAAACAAGTTCACAAACATGTGGTATAACAGTCAACTTTTTTACATGAGGCTTTGCAATGGTGTTAATAAACAAAATCAACACCATTTCTTCACAAAAGATATCACGATTGTTCTGAATACTTTTATAAGGTAATAAAATTTGTGATATAATTAAGCTTCTGTGATGCAATAACCAATACTTATGACGAAATGGTGTTGAAAATTTTCATCAACACCATTGCAAAACTTCATGTAACAAGGATCGGTGATGACTGTTTTGGGCTAGAAAATGGAAACACTGCGGCTTCGAAATATTGTATGTTAAATTGTTTATGAATACATACTATAGCACATACACGTTCATGGGTCTATCACTTTTTGAATACTTGCAGACTATACAAAAAGGAACAGAATTCGAGACTGGCAATGTGGAAAGTAAAAATGGATGATGTGTCCCACGAACGATTAAGTCCCTCTCCTGTGTTGAAGCCTAAGTGGAATATGCTTGTGAGTAAAATAATTGTAAAGTTTCTTTTTCTAAGATTCATTACCTAAGATTTAAACACAACTAATATTTTCGCATTAGCATGTCAAGTTTGAAAGTCTGGACAACTACTCGACTACAACTATTCAATACAACCACAAAAGTTAGTTGTTTGTCATGGTAAACTTACGACAACAATGAACAATTTTTAGAATAGTCGCGAACAACTTGACTTTATACCAGATGACGACTTGAAACCTCACACGTTCAAGCACAAACATTATTACACTCAAACATGCTACTACAAAGGAAGGATCGCCGCAGTCAAGACATTGGAGACGAGAAGAATGTCGTTTGAAAGAAATAAACTCAATGCTCTTGATCAGGTATAAAACTTACATAATCAATTAAGCCTACTGGTTGTTATATGATTTGCAAGTTGCCGGGACATATCTCGCGTTATTAATCCTAACGGCTTTTAATGTGTGTGATTTTATACGTTTGGAATGTCAGTAAGTAATGATGATAGAATCTTATGCATTTACACGATTGACAGGTTTTAAGTCCGAAGACATACAGTAGCAATAACACCATTGCGGTTGCATAATAATCTTTTGAACATTAGCCCAATACATAATCGTATCAATTTTTCAAGAATAATGTACTGAGAAATTAATGATAAGTTATAGACAGCAGAGGTGGAGTCCTCGAGGACACATTTTGAAGTCCTTGGCCTCGAAGCCTCAAGTCCTTGGCCTCGAAGCCATAGGTCCTCGAAAATTGCCCTGTCCTCGGCTCGAGGACAGCACTATTTTTTAAACCGTTGAAATTTTGTTGGAAAACGCCAGAAACCTCGCGGAAAATTTGCAAATGCCTTTTTTGTTTTCCACAATTGGAGCATAGGCTTAGCCAAGCGGGCCTCCCCCCCCCAATTGAAATTTCATCAATGACAAAAATGTGACAAAAAAGCCTATTGTTTCTTCAGTTTCGGTTTCTTTTTAGCATTTTTCGCTTACACCAGTAGCGAACAACAATATTGAAGACCAGGGGCCCCGGGACTCCCTCAAATCAATTGTTGCCAGCCAATTTAAACGTAAACCTGGAAGAAATGGATAGTTTTCGTCCTAAAAGTTGCTATCTCAAGATCACATCTAGCCTTTTTATGAACGTAATGCATTAACCAAGGCCGGATTTACCACAATATGGCGCACTACCAGCCAAGGACCCTGCGCTCAAATCTTAAGAGTTTTTGTGGTCTTCACCTACATTTGGCAAAAAGATGTTGCGAAAATTTCCAAAGTGCCAGGGGCTCAGCGCGATGTAAATCCTACCCGGCAAGATCATGGTTAGCAAGCGTAACCATCTATTGTACTATTTTTCAACAACAATTCATTAATTCACCTCCACCTCGCCAGTTTTTACGCACAAAATACTTTAAAAAAAAAATTAGCCATGAAAAATGCTTCTTGAACAAATTGTTGAACTTCAATTGAGGGGCCTGGGACCCCTGGCCTAACATGCATTTCTATAACTGGTTATTTTCATAAGAAAACAAAAATCTTTAAGGAAAATCTTCCAGTGGGTTTTCATTTACTGCTAAAATGTTGCACGAGACAATACACCTTATTTTCCCCTACCTGGACCAAATCACATACAATTAAACTTTAACACCAAAATGCAAGATGTTAAACGTGTTTTGGACTTAAATTGCAACTAGAAGGAGGATCAAACAATTTAATTTTTTTAATTGGCTTTCAAATGTCAAAAATCTAGTGCTTTCAAATCGCTCTAAACATGAGCGAAATGTGATTCAATGGCATTAAAATAGCTTTTTTTTTCAAAAAATTACAAAAAAATCGCCCAACGGCTGGGGGCTTCGCCCCCAGACCCCCCGTCTGTGATAAGTTTGAGTTACACTGGCTATCTCAAAATGTCTCCAAAGTTACGTATTTACACTTTTCAACTACATTAGTTTAAGCCCTCTCCCTTTGCAAAATCCTGGTTAAGTGCCAACAGGCAAATTTTTGATGACGTCATTGCAGGTGATTTGTGGTTTAGGCCTCCCCAATCAAAAATTCTGTCTACGCCTATAAATTGAAGATTGCCAGAAAAACTTTTTTGAAGACGTTTTTTTTTTGAGAACACTTGCGCTTGTGTCCTTGGTCTTTGGCTTCGAGCATTCCTGTCCTTGGCCTCGAGAGGGTCTGTCCTTGGAAAGGCTGTCCTTGGCCTTGGCCTCGGATTTTTTTTTGTGTCCTTGGCCTTGGCCTCGAGCCTTGTGTCCTCGACTCCACCTCTGATAGATAGCATCCAGAGTCTTAGAGGCACAATTAAACCTTTGATTGACAGCCTAAGAAATATTGTTTCGGAATCGAGTTTTGTCTTTTATTCCTCGTCAGTATAAATGTAGGACTACAGGTATGAACATGAGCGTAGAAAGGTAAAGAATCGCAAACTAGCCAAATCATGACAGAATATTATTTTTCCCCTAATCTTACAACAGATTCAAAATTTAAAATTTTGCGTTCATATTCTTAATAGAAAATAGATTTTCAGATGCATCTAATTGGATGCAAAGAAAATAATTATTAAGCTCAAACATAGTAGTAAATGCCAAGTGGAACTCATTTTGCTGATTAACATCGGCACAACAAATTTACACAGCAAGTAAAAATTAAAATAATCCAAAAATCAAACTCCACATATTTTCAGATGAATTGTCTTTTGCTTCAACCTTTTTGGGAAATGGGTTGAAACAAACAGCATTAATTAAAAAGTATAAATTAAATTTTCATCAAATTAGCTGCCTCGGCATTAGCAACTGCACCTAACAGGTAGTCGAGCGGTAGTGCATTCGCCTCTGAAGCAGGAGGTCTGAGATTTAAGTGCTGCCTACGGCTCGCTACCATTGAGACATTTCTTCAAAAGGAATTGTGTTGCCCGTATAGGCGCAATGACGCACAAATAGACCCTGCTGATTCGTTACACGCTTTGGCTTTGGCGTAATACAGCGAGGATATAATGAAAATTTTGAAATTACACCTGTCAACAAGGCTGATTGCGTCCAGTTTACCGGCCCTGGAATTGAACCCGGACTTCCGGTTGCCCTATAAAACGCTTGAACAATCGCTCGAGGTAGCAATAACAACCATTTGTTAGTGGTGCAAAGCGCTTATTTACGAAGATTTGCAGCAATTTTTTGTAAAATTTTGCTTGTATTAATCTTTAAAACCATTCGCAGCAATAAAGTGAGGCAAATTTCCTCAAAAATGTATATCATGATTCAATATAAATTGTAATATTACAGTTATAGTTTCATTAACCAAGTTGTATTGGCTACGAGACAGCATTTGAAGGGACCTTTCGATCTTTGAGTCAAGACGCCACCAACCGCGGTGGAGACTACACAGTGCTCACAGTTTTTTTCTATAGCTGAACATCAAGCAGGGTAGTTGTGGATAGCAATTTTATGACCTTCAGTTTGACCAACCAAAAATCGAACCCAAATCTACCATTTCGGTAGGATCAAATGCTTTTATCAAATTGATGTTATCAACTCGGCCCACTGGTAGTTAAACACACTTATTGCACTTTGCAAACTTACTCATGGCTGTGAGCCTTATGCACGTAAGTGCATTAAACAGGCGTATATCTTGTGTAAATTAATCGATAGCAAACTGAAGCAAATGATTCTGCACATATTACAATACAAACTTTTGCATGCAGCAAATTCGTACTTAAGCACGTTGTCACCTGTGTTTTGCTTGGAATACAAACAGCCATGACTTTTGGACTAAGATAAAGAACGTGACCACAATCCAGGCAACTAATATTTTTTGCAAAGCTGATGACCAATTTCCATTGATAAAAATAATTAATTAATCGGCAGCAATACAATCATATTTCGAAACCAATGCATAAACACAATACCATAATTTTAATTAACCAAAGATAATAGAAAAATACGCTACAAGTACCCTAAATAAAAATAATTACGCAACTAGAGTTTTGACTATAGCCTAGCCTTAGTATAAAGGCATTCATACATTTCTCGGGAGAAGAAAAAAGGCACAATCGACTTATATGCTCAGCAAAGAACTTACCACGGGCAACTAATAACAACTCACAAGCATAATACTATTGTTGTTTTATCGTAGCTACTTCTTGGCTCTTCAAAATCAATATAAAATTTAACACACGGATGAAAACAACGAATTTTGATCTCTTCGGGAAAGAGTTGAATTTTCTTAGTTTTCGCAAAAAGTTAACTATATTTTTTGTCTTTTTCTGAGCAGGTTTTTCGATTAAATCACGAACATCTCTGTACTTTCTACGGAGCGAACCACGAGGGAGTGCAGTTCACGCTCTTAACAGAGTATTGCAGCAGGGGATCTCTGCAAGATTTGTTTAACAATGAGTCGGATTGGGATGATGTGTTCAAGTAAGTTGTTGTAAGTTTACACTTTGATAACCAGTTTATTATCGATATTGTGATGATTTCGAAAAATAGAGCTGGTATACGAAAAATTTAAGAAAGAGCTAACTATTTTAGCATGTAGCGATACATGCTTTCCTTCTAATTTGAATATTTAATCAACCGAACTCTAATATTAGTAACTTACCATGAAAAATGAGTCCATTTTTTTTATAGTTTACCAATGCAATTGCTATTTTGCTGATGATTGACAATACCGGCCAGTTGCTCGAAAGGAAACGCGTACGCCTCTAGAGCGGGAGGTCTGAGGTTCAAATCTCGGGCCGTTCAAATCAGACACAGTATTGCCAACGGCTAGCTACCGGTGAGACATTTCATCGAAAGGAGCTGTGTTGCCCTGGCGCAAAGACGCGGAGATGGATCCCGCCAACTCGTTACAGGATTCGGCGTATTACAGCGAATATAATAAAAAAATTGATTTGAAAAGACTCCACACTTGTACTCGACGACTGCTAGTAGCCATATAACAAAAAGTACTGCAGTAAACAAATGTTATATATCGCAGAAATTCCCTTATATTTGACATTGTCAAAGGGATGCTCTTTCTTCATGAAAGCGTTATTGGCTCGCATGGAAACTTGAAGCCTTCAAATTGTTTGATTGATGGAAGATTTGTTGTAAAAATTACTGATTTTGGAGCAATCGGACATCGAGTTAAAGTTAAAAAGAGCAGCAAAGAAATAGAAAACGAATCTGCCTATCGTGAGTGTCGCAGTAGAATTTATTAAAAAAAAGAAATGTAATTCCAAGCAAACCAAAAAAAAAAAACAAAGTGGAAGTTTTGACAAGAATCAAGTTAAAAATCATTTTCAGTCTAAAACAGATTCACTGTTCTACTAAACCACACATATTGTTGTAACTAAGGTTTTGCTGTTTTTGATAAAAAACATGCTATGTTTTTGATCAAAAGCATGCTATGAAAAAAAAAGATCAAACTCGAATTCATACAAATGCTATGAAAATGTTAAAATAAAATTGAAAATGACTCACAGCAAGATTTGGTCAAAATTCCTCTTAATAGAACAAAAATTCAACTTTTTTGCCGTTGTGTTTTTTAATTAAACAATAAGTCATCTTTTGCTACAAAATTTCTTTTTCATGATATTAAGTATCTGCTCCAATTTTTCTTCTTTAGTTTTGTACATAGGTATTGATTTTTTTACGACACCAACTAGTTAATTTAATTAAAAACAGATAAGTCTTAGTTGGAATAGTAAAATTTCTAAAAGTTTAAAATTTTTACAGTTTTAACTAAGGTTATACTGTTTTCCATCAAATCAAAAAAAATTGTAGTGCAACCGGTTAATCTTCGGTGTTTAAACTGAAAATAAACTAATTTTATAATTGAATTTATCAAGGCAAACTGTGGACTGCTCCGGAGCTTCTTCGAGAAGTTTACACACCTCCTGAAGGCACCAAAGCTGGAGACGTTTATAGCTTTGGCATTATCGCTCAAGAAATTTGGTTCCAAAGAGGAGTCTTCTACAGAAAAGATGGACCATATTCGGCCGAAGGTGAACTACTGTATATTTTTGTGATATGTTAACAATTAGTAAATTAACCTCTTAACAATACACTATGAACGACGCAAGGCTATTATTATGGGGATTGTAATTGGTAACATTAAGAAGATCTACGTATGATGTTAGTAATAATTCATCTGATTTTCACTGAAAACATAACACTATTATTTATTTGATCAAAGTAACACTTATTGGCAATTTGCGTTCTTGTTCCGATATTTCAAGATGAAAGTGGGAAAAGTCACAACAAAGTTATACAAAAAGGTCAATACATTGACAAATTTAGCTTTGCAGGATGTTCAATTAAGATTTAGAATTCGTAAAATTTTGATAGCAAAAAAATTGATCTTTTTCATGATGATTTTTTTGCAAATAGAGCTGATAGTAAATGCCAAGAGTATAACGTGCATTTGAACTTTTAAGGTTAAGAATTTTACATAATTTCTATGCTTAATAATAATCCCGCTTACGGGTAAAGCAGGCAGTAGGGTTTTAATTTTTCAAAGTTTTAATTTTTGACTTGTACTGTGTTATGGTTTGATATACGCTCTAGTCTACGCTGACGAGCCCTTTTGAATCGGTTGAATTCAATCTCCACTCATTATAATAAGCTTCTAACTGGTCGAGAACTTTATCAACTTGTTCAAATCAGCACACCGTCTACTACGGAAATGAAAAACAAGAACCTTGGAATATTTTTGAAAAACATCCCCTGATGATCCCGATTACGGGTGAACCAGACAGTAGGGTTTTTAATTTTTGACGTCTACTGTGTTAGGTTATTATGAATTCTATGCTGTGCAGTTTATATAAAAAAAGTCAGAAATTTATGTAAAATAACTGCGACAGTTTTTTATCCTTTTATACAAAAAGCAGCATTAAAACCAATCGATACTCTATTTAAAACATACATAAAATTGCTGTTGCTATAAAAACAAAAGTTAAAGTTTTATTAAAACTTGTTTGGCAGTTTTAGTATAGGTACTAAAACGTTCGGAATTGTATGTAATTTTGCAGACATTGTGAATCGAGTAATGTCTCCTTCGTTAGCTGGCGAAATATTCCGACCAAATTTAGAGGATGATGATTTTGTGATCATTCCTCAAATATGGAAGCAGACTTTGAAAAAGAGCTGGCATGAAAACGTTGATAGAAGAACAACATTTGAAACAATCTTTCATGTGTCCAAAAGTTTTCAAAAGTAACTTGTGTTTAAGTAGTTTGAAACGTGACGGTATCTCTCCAATTATTTTTTTTCTTAGTTTAGCTTTGCAAAAAAAGTTCAACGTCTATTACATAAATATCGATTCCAACAATGATGCATTGTACGATTTGTTTTTCAATAGTATCCAACAGGAAAAAAAAAGTGCGCCATTACTAACTAACAGCTACCTAAAATCCTTGCCATATAAATGATTAATTTTGTGTGTTTGCATCAAGAGTGTTCTTGTTTTTTGTTTTTATTCAGAACTGCTAGTTGTATTATCGTGGTTCTATTCCAGTTAGTAACGTGGCTAATGGATGGATGCAGCTTTAAAATTTCATCTGGCTGCTATTTTATTTGGGTTTCAGGTGCGCTCGAAAGCTTGTCAAAGGCATTGTAAATTTGTTATCAATATCAGCATATTCTAGTGTCTAAGAATACATTTTTTGTAAATAAACAATGATTAATCAGCATTTTTGGTAAATAATAATAAGTAATGGTATTGTAACTTAAGTAAATTTTAAACGTCGGTTAGCAAAATAATATTTTTTCCTTTAGAGGAGGAACGTTTATAGACAGCTTGCTGGGACGTTTGGAAAAATATTCAAATCATTTGGAAGAAAAAGTTGAAGAAAAAACAGAACAATACAAGGCTGAAAAGGAGAGATCAGACAATCTTCTCTATCAAATGCTGCCGAGAAGCGCAGCCGAAGCGTTGAAAAGAGACAAAGTAATGTGAAAATAAATTCTTACGCGGGCTAACGCTAATGTCACAAATGCTCCTACCATTTACAGTAACTGCAGTAGGTATTACAATGCCCATACACCAAATAAAATCATGATTGCTTTAAACGCAGAAGACCAGAGCTAACCTTTCAATATGTGGCATTAAGCATTACTGTTGAAATAAACTGTTGCAGAATCTGTAGATAGTGCTTTCATTTTGTTAGCCTAAAGTTTTTGCCTTGTATAGTTCATAAAAGCTGTCGAGATTACACTAAATTACAATTATCCGTAATTAAAGCAGTTTTTGCTCAAAATTTTCATTTAGATCGCTTGTAAAACAAAACAGTGTTTATTCACAGCACACCAAACAGTAATAAATCAAGTCATACATCAAAAATAAAAATTTTTATTCAAAAAAATGTTTTGTAGCATTACATTCCACTGCCACTGCAAAATTTAAACAGCTTTTGTGACCTGTATATCTAATTTTCAGGGACGTGCGGTCAGGGGAGGCAGGTGAGGCCGTGCCTCACCTGAAGAATTGTACAAAGAAAAACAAAAATAAAAGTATGCAATTGAAATAAAATGTTTTCACGCAAATCAAAATATTTCTCAAAAACTTTACTAATTTTTATCATGTTTAGTTTTTTTGTGTATTCACTGCTTTTATGTTATGCTCTTCGCATTAAAACGCCGAAACTATTCGGTTAATTGCTATCTCTCTTTGCGTGCCAGCGAGCGTCGCTTGAAATATGCGAAGTGAGGCATTTTCGATTGTGCCTCACTTCAGCCAAGCAAATTTTATTAAACGAACTAAAAGAATGCCTTTTTCTCTCAGACAAATCGCGGACAACGCATAATGCTTTTAAATCTGATTTTGAGGCACGCCTCACCTATGACGTCATGGAATAAGAAAAAGTCAACGCAGTTTTTTTGTAATCTTTCGTTCATTGCGAAATAGAGCGAATTGCTTTTCCAGCGAAATAAAAACAATTTATTACGAGGAAATGGACTAAAATGGAAGAAAATTAATCTTAAAGCAGGGAGATTTTTCCATAACTAAACATGAAGTTTTAGCTTGAGCAAAACCGCTTTAAAAGATTTGCTCGAGACATCAATATGAAAGAATCTCTCATTTCAGAAAGAGTACTACCGTACTCAAGAAAAGAGTAGTCGCGCCATAAAAATCGTCATTTCTGCTTTCATATTTTTAGCAAATAATAATGTTGGGACTGAAACCTGGTTTTTGTGACTTAGCAAGGGCCAAAACTTCAATCATGTTCACATTCAAAGTCAAATAATTGGCCACCTTTGTAGATTTTCGAAACTTGAAGAATTGATTTGGCTTTAAGTGAACAGCAGAGATTAAACGAGTAATTAATTATCGAAAAATTTGGTCTTCGTTTAATGGCTATGAAAACAGTTATTTGCTTGTCATTCATTGTCTTAAATAATTTTTTTGGAAATATGTGTCAGGGCCGCTATTAGGAGGGGGGGAGGCAAAAGGGGGCGGCGCCCTCCTAAACACCCCCCCCCAAAAAAAAAACTGCCCAGCATACCCACCCAAACCTTCGTTACCCTTGCAGCAGTTTCAAGATGGTGGCTTTTTGTTGGAAACCAACCGAGACCTCGGAGAAAAGTAGACCACATTGGCGCGATGACCTTTTTTTTTGGAAGCTACAGAGAACTTGGTGCAAACTAGGCCAACCTAAAAATTTTGGCCCCACCAGAAACAAATTTGGCCCCCCTTAAAACTACGTTCTAGTTGCGGCATTGACATGTGTGTGAAAAAAAATTGTGCCTCACCAACCTGAAGCCTCACCGCACGTCACTGCTAATTTTAAAACGGCATCCAGGTCAAAAAAAAATTTTGCTCGGTTTTCTCTCAAAAATACTTTGACAAATTCGAAGACTTACTTCACCAATTCTAAACTTTCTACGACCTTCCGTTTCCAAGATATGGCAATTTAGATTTCCTTTCAGAAAGGCTTTTTCCCCTTAGAAATTTTGCCAAGATTGTAAACTACAAACAAAATTTCAAAATTTTTCTGGAAATCGGTAAATCTTAAGTGTTTTTGGCAATGTGGTTGTCAAAGCAAAGTAAAAAGTCAAGAATTATACATTAGCTGCTTTTCAAGTAAATTCAAGCCAACGTTCCAAAAGTTAATCTTCTGTGACAATACTGGCTAAATGGCACCACTGAAATAATAGGAAAATTGTTAACTTTGAACTGCAATATCTTGAAAATGGCAAGACGTAGAAGGTTCAAATTTGGTGGCAATGTATTTCAGGCTTTCTCCAACATTTTGTTCATCAGTGAAAAACTTGACTTGAATGCCCTTTTAAGCTATATTAATATGACCAAGTCACAAAATCGTTGTTTTTTTTTATTCTCAATGAAATTAATCAACATCTTTTGTTACCTTGCAAATTTAGATGTTTTGTAGAAAAGAATTATCTATTACTGCTGAGGGTAAAAATATAACCAGTTCACGGAATTGCTTATAATACAACAAGTTTATGGCAACAACATTCAAATTTTGTTTTACAGAATGTTATTCCAGAATCCTACGAACAAGTAACTGTGTATTTCAGTGATATTGTAGGGTTTTCAGCAATTTGTCACAAAAGTCAGCCTCTGGAAGTGGTGCAGATGCTAAACGATCTCTATACCATGTTTGACCACATAATCGATGAGTTTGATGTGTACAAGGTAACGCACAATAAAGACATATAACAACTTCAATTTCCATGTTCTGTAGCCGTTTATGGTGGTGACAAAATATTTTTGTTTCTAGTATTTTTTAGATTTTTGAATAAGACCACGATACAAAGTATCGAATTTTTTTAGCTACAGTGTAGTCATAAGACCAGTATTGCTTGGACAAATATTTTTTGTATAAATCGGATATAATGCTTTGACGAAATTTTAAGGTTTTGCTTTTTTGGTGAAAAGGCTGTTGCTTTTAGACGGAAAGAATAAAAATCTGATCTTTTGATTTTGGTACAAACCAAATAAATAGAAAGTGGTGAAAACGTTTTATTTTTGAACTTTATAACTCCGGAAAAATCTGATGTTTTGTCAGGTTTATTAATCAAAATTCGATGTTTACCGCAAAAGTCTATATGCTTTGAGCAATTTTAAAATCTGGTGATTTTTAAATGCCTTATTGCTAGCAACAGTGCATGAATATTTAAATCACTCACAAAAACTTAGCATAAACATATTCGTACCTAGAATGTAAATATACTAAATTAAATTTGCTAATATTACAGTAAGACACTGTTTAAAAACAAACGTTCACAAAATGTCCGATTAATAGCTACGCAGAAATTGTGAATAAATTTTCATTACTTGTATTCATCTTTTTTTTTTACTCCCAAACAAGCTTTACTTACCAAGCAAATGGGAAAAGACCAATTGGACGACCTAGAACTAGATGGACCAATTACATTAAGGATCTTGGATGGAATCGCTTGGGACTTCACCTAAGCAAAATGATGGATGTGATAGAAGACCGTGAAGTGTGGAGGCTTAATCTCGAGCAGCTGCCCCCACTACCCTAACAAAAAAGCGAGCAATGAAGAAACAGAAATTTTGAAAAAATAAACAGCTGACGCAAAAATGTGCTACAGGACATTGTACATTTATCAAAGCCATATCGTAATTCAAGTACATTATTATACTTTAAATTAATTTTACTTTCAATCTTTTGCAAACAATTTCAAAATAACATTTGTTCTGATAGGTCGAAACTATTGGTGATGCATATATGGTGGCATCTGGCTTGCCAATTCGAAATGGAGACAACCATGCAAGAGAAATTGCTCGAATGGCGTTGAGATTGAGACACAGTGTCTGCAATGAATTTGAAATCCGGTGATCATCAATATCCTAAATTTAATTGGAAAGATTTTTAACAAATTAAAGAACAAATTATTTTACTGCAACAAAGCAGTTTTATGAAATTAACATACTGCAAGTTATGTATGGCAGTGGTTAAAAGACGAAATAACTTCACTAAAGTGCTTTGGTCTAGCAAACCGATAACATCCCTTATCTTGCTCCTCTGTACGTTAGGCTAGTCGAATATATAGAACTTTGCATTACTAATATTATTATTATCATGATTTATCCTGATCTTATAATAGTTGGGAAACATTAAAAAAAAAAACAATATCCTACAATGCAGAAAATAGATAAACGATGACGATTTATCATAATTGTGTGATACATAAGGGAAACTCGATAAGAGTAATCCACATGTTTAGGCATCTGCCAAATGAAAAGATGAGATTACGTATTGGAATTCATACCGGTCCTGTAGTTGCTGGGGTCGTGGGATTGAAGATGCCAAGATACTGTCTGTTTGGAGACACAGTCAATACTGCGTCAAGGATGGAGTCAAATGGAAAAGGTAAAGTAGTAAAAATAATGTTAAGTTTTGCTTATCTTAGGTCAAAATCAGGCTGCACTTTACATCTCTTTATAATAATTTGTCTATACAAATTTGATTTGGAAACGCAAATCTATACGTATTTAACAACTTTAGTTTAATTTCAGGCATTTAAAAACAGCAGTTTCAACCTTTAAATGGCGATAATTTGATCGACTCTTTCTTTTTAAAACCACTGTATATTAATCAGTAGCCACCATAATTACAATGCGTGACGTTGAATAAATAATCATGATTAGAAATTAGGTTGTATAAACAGCGTTCGATACTTTTACAGAACTGAAAATACACGTGTCCCCTCAAACTAAAGAAATTTTGGATAAATTTGAAACATTTGATCTTAAGAAAAGAAGGCAAAGTGTTGCTTTGAAAGTGAGTGACAATTATAACAACGAAGACCAATGCGTTTTTTTTCATACTAGTTTTATTTTAAACCTTAAAATATTTCAATTGTGGTCACTTGAAGCAAAGAAATACTGATTGTTAGTCAGAAACTTACAGATAGTTTTTCAAAGTAATGGACAAGAAATCGATATGTTTCAGCAACAATGACTGCTATGGCTTAAATAAATTTTATTACAAAATTGAGTGTGTTGACTTGGATTATATTTCTATATAATTTAAGGTTAGTTTATACAATAGCAAAGCTAAGCGCAAGTTAGTGACTTTGTGCTGTGTTGTGTTATATCAGACCAAAACGTGACTCTGAGATCGTTGTAACCAGCTTTTCGCTCTTTATATATGCATCAGTTTGAATCTAAAACTGCCAAATAAAAGAATGCTCTGCTAATTAATAGAACAGAACCAACCTTAACTATTGTTAAGTATGGCCTTGAGCAAAGCTAAAGCGCAAATTACACCTTACTGCCAACTTCTAATCATAATTCATTGTACTGATGTTATGTTTTTCATTGTACTGCCTTATTGCGACCATATAGAACATACATACATTACATAATATCACGAAGATGAACGTATACTGTAGTTGTAGTTGTTACCCAATGCTAGTATTAGATGGTGAAGATGCACAATAGTTGCAGTTGTTGCAGTGCATATCCTTCTGTCAAGTCAGACCCAAACTGTTGGACGATTCGCACACTTTCATTGCGATAAATGCTCCGTGCTTGGAGGAATCCGCACCTGCTTAGGAATTTTCAGTGATCAAATGTTCCGGTGGATTTCTTCAAGTTCTTGTCCACTGAATTTGCTGCTTGTTCGAAATCGCCAAGCAGAGACAACCATCGTAAAGCAATAATCAATAGTCTGTATCCTTCTAGTTTTTTTGTTTGTTTTTTTTTTCAAAAAAAACTTTTTTCTAATGTATTTTGTAACTTTCAGGGAATTGGTGAATGGAACACTTGGTGGTTGATGGGTGAGAGAGGATTTGAAACTCCAGCTCCTCTTAAGAAACGAAGCTTCTCCGTTACAAGCACTCTCATCACCGGTTGTTACGATGATGAATTAGAGCTAATGAGTAATGCAGAATCGGCGATGAAAAACAAAACTGAAGCAAACAGCGATTCACAGCCTCCAAAAATTGCCAGTCGACCGCTTTTGTATGAACGCAGAGGCAGCGCTCTTTTTGATTTGGCGAAATCGAAATCATCACAGAGAATTAAAAGACGTCGCAACGGAATTATTACTATCAACAAGCCACTACTCATACTTGAAGAAAATGAACCCTGCGTGGAACCAACCTCACTCAATGAATCTACACAACGTCCGGTAAGCTCTTCTTCTATCAGTACCTCAGACTCACTGGAGACATTAGATGAAAAACAAAGTCAACAAAGACGAACTGGCTATGCAGCAACCAATCCACGTGACAGTGGAGTGTTTCTTGCTTTTGACAATGGAGGTTTTGCTGATTGTGACGGTAGCACTATTCTTACCTAATTGAACAAAATTTAGCTGGGCTCTGGATTTTATCACAATAAAAATGGCAAAATCAAACATGCAAAAAGTCTTAAAAACGAGTAAGCAATGGTTGGAACAAACACCAATGATGATCTGTCCTAGCTCACTGATGGGTTGCCGCTTTGTCCCTAACAAAGATATATAGAAATGAAAAAAACTATTTTTAAGAGATACAGAGATGGAAATTCTACAATGTGTTTCTTGTATGACCAGCAATTTTTAAAAACTGTTTAAAATTACAGGGTAGAGCTGTGCTTTGTAGATTAATTTTAATCCCAGCTCAGGAAATTTGTAAAACCTAAACATTTACTGGGAAGACAGTCTGTTTGCGCACATCTGTGTTAAATCGGCCGTAAAATACATTGTCTGAATCGCATTTTTGTGCTTCAAAATGTTACCAAAATACGCATATTTGAATCTTAATTCACTAAGTTTACTAAATTACTAAAAACTAATTCACTAAATTCTTTGGGGAAGGCTTTTAATTCATGCTAATGCAAACTATTTCAGTAAGTAAAATTGAAGCATAGTCATCATAGCAAATAGTTTTCATACTGCCTTAGTTATTTCCGTTAATCGATACTTAATTAAATTAATTTCAAATTAGCTTTTTGCCAAAAAAAAAAATACAAAGCTACTGCAATTAAAAAAATCACCAGCAATTATCTTAAGGAATGTTGCAAAGATTTTTTATGGAAGACTCCTTTTACAATTACTGAACTAATCCAGTATGCTTCGAGGTTAGCTTTTACAACAAACATTAAATGCTTTTCTAAATTTCTGAATATTCTAATTTGCGGTGTTACATTTTTGACTTCTCCAGCTCAATCTTGTAAATAAAATGCATTTTATAGTTTTGTCAAAATAATAATCATGTAGGTACTGTTTGTTAATGTTTATCTTCATTTCAACAATGCACAAGTTCTGCTTTTTTGTAATGTATAATTATCGTTATGACGTCTTTGCATATAATGCTAAAAAGCATTTTTGGTTTGATTTTTAGTTGAAGCATTAACAGCAACTGCAAAAGCTATTTTGGGGTGCTTTTGTAATGTTGTTTTGTTGTTTTTCAATAAACGATAAAGTTGTATTCCTCTGCATGATTGAATACCACTTCGTTCCGTTGAATAACTGTCTCCACATAAATTGTCATCAACGAGATAAAGAAGGGCGACCTACTGAGCCTAATAAGATCAAAACACATCAGGAGCAAATTTAATCTTCTTTTTGGTATCTTCAGCTGAAGAAACTCAATAAGTAAAGCCCAGAGCAAATTACAATTTTATTTACAGTCAAAATCAGAAACTCTTAACAGTCTGCTTCACCCTTAAGGGATCATCAGAAGAGAACTTCTAAACAACTTACGTAAAAAGCAAATTGATTAGCTACATTAGAAATTAATATTTGAAAGCTATGATAAAAGATATTGCGTTTGCATGGCCTCACAACTTCATCAAATTAAGCCACAAAATAGCTTTAACAGAATTTTTACGCAAAAAAAACCGGACAATTCTGTGTTAACAAAATCTTATGCATATTGGGCTTGTCGTCAGTTACGTAACAAATCTGAGTGACTCATAATAATTGGGTAACTTTCATTCAATTAAATTTGGAAGGTAAGGGGGTCAAAAACACTAAAACGCTATCCAACCACAGACATACAGAATACTTCCAGTATCAATGCTGCGGTAGTTTTCTACCAAAGACAGGCGTCAAACTACCTCCAAAATACATTCCACCATTTGAAAAAGTATGTGCTAATTTGGGTTGGCTATAAGCTTTTCAAGTTTGTGTTTAGAATCAATCTTATTTTTTCATACAGCTCTGAATAAAATATGCTTTGAAAAATATGATGAAGTCGTACACCAGGCATTACGAATACCTTAAAATTATGTTTGATTAATTATTCTACCTTAAGTACGTAAAATCTTAATTATTATTGCATCACAGTAGGTAATTACTGTTTACTTAGTGGGAATTGAAAAAAATTGATTAATAATCTGGTACTGTATAAAATACAGTCGCTTGTTATTACCTCAATCTGCAATACAGTCATCTTGTCATTGGGAGAATAGATGAGCACCTTCTCAGGGCAAGGCCACCTTGCTCAGGGTCATTCCTGTAGCTGAAATAAAAAGGCAATCAGGAGGTTTTTGTTTCAAAAACTCTACCGTAAAACCATGGTGAAACAAATTTGGCAATTTTTTAGAATTTTTCGAGCACGAATTTTGATTGATTCTCTTCGGCTAAGAGATCATAAGATAATTGTATTTCCTTTTCCTCTTGGACGAGGGAGAAACGCTTTCCGACCATTACCAAACCAAACGAAATTGCGTCAAAACTGTTCTGATTGACTGGCCACTGACCACTGCTGCTGGCGAGACAGTGGCTTTCTCAAAGGCACGGGCTATGATATTTATATTGTGGCACAGGCTAATAAACGCTGCAAAACTATATGAAAAATGTTTGGTTAGACTTTCAGCTCTATGTTTTCTTATAAATAAACATCGACTTGTTTTTGGAGACTCAAAGTAGCAAAATCTTGTAACATTCAAAATACTTTGCATTGAAGTTTACAATTGCAATAGGTGAAAAACTAACTGGCCCTCTGACCGTTAGGCCTAAACGGATTGAGCAATAATTGCGTAAAACTTACTTGCTTAATAAAAACTGGAATCTTAGTCTAAGATCTAAAATGCTACGATGCTTTAGCCTTCAACATAGAATCATTACTTCGAATAGCTTATCTATAGCAAGCAATAGCCAATATTTTTTAAATCACAGTTTTACATTTTGCGAAAAAATTCATAAAAGTTGCAGTAAAACGTTGCATGTAAAATCGAAAAAAGTTGCAAAATTTGCGAATTAAAATTTAAGGAAACATGTTAAAACATTGTACAACGTAAAGCAGAGTTGTAAACGGGCGGACTAGTTTAGGCCCGAACCCAGCCCGAACACGAAAATTAATTTGAAGCCCAAATCATGCCCGCAAAAAAACGAAAGTCAAGTTAGATTTGAGAAATTTAGCAATGTCTCCAAGTAATTTTGATTATATTTTTGTGCACCTAAGATAAAAAGCACGTCTCAGGCCCGAATTAAGCCCCAAATTTTTGTCAACTTTAGGCCCGAACCCGAACCTGACCCGAAAAGCCCAGCCCGACTAACAACTCTGACGTAAAGTCTGAGGGTTTTCGAAGCTGTCGAAAGCTGTAAAAAAAATTGCTAAAGTTGCAAAAACTTGCCCTGCTGATGAGTTGTAAAAATTGCAATGAGGCCATCTTGGCAAACTAAATTTTTAAGATTTTTTTCCGTTTTTTAAAAATATAGTTGAATGCCCCGGAAAAAGCTAATTCAACTGAGTCAACAAAACTAGGCCCGACTGTTAGGGCTTCCACGCCTCTATCACTCGAAAGGGGTCAGGCAGCACTATTACCATCGCCAAACAACGAAACAAAGCTTATCAAGTCAAAGGAGACTAGTGACACAGCTCTCGATGTACGACTTTCTACGTTGCAGATCTTTACTTGAAGCTTAAGGCTGCCCAAACTGGGTTAACGGCCAAAAATACAAGAATCCGTCTCGAGTTGTTAATACGAATCCTATCAAAGAATGCCGAGAAGTCAATGTTGCTAGAAGAATGATATTTGCTAAAGGAGGAAGAACCGTAGAAAATATATCGCTAATATTGGATGCATTGAAACAGCACATTGAACAATCAGCTTTTCAAGCCATTAAATGGAGTCAGTGTTTGATTGAAAATCCATCTTCAGGTTTAGGCCTGGGGTTGTCAAGCAACAGATTCGAGATGTTCTCCTGTTTGGACTAACTTGCCGAAGCTTCAAACGTTTGTCACGTCCTACTTACAGTAAATGCGGGAGCAAGAAATCTTATGAATGTGCAAGAAACAAAATTGTTTGCCCAGAAGAATCTGCTTGCTCGGGAAACTGTATCAATGGGTAATAAATGCTAGCAAAAACAATCAAGAAGGCAGACATTATCGACGTATTTGAAGCAAACTGTGCTTGCTTTGCTTTCTTTACCCCGGAAGCATCGGTAATACACAACATAACATTTTAAGACGTTGTTTATCCTATTATTCAGGAGTGCAAACAGAATTTTGTTAAGGGAGTCTCACTATCTGCATCAAAGAACAGTTAAAAGAATGACGTACAACGAACAAAATGGCTATCATTTTTGACGTCAGATTTGACAATGACACCGTTTTTCAACTTTTGACTGTATAATTTCAAACTGAAACCATCGTCTCGAAACCACCCTTGCTGTGGCGCAAGCTGCCTAACAACCCTGGAGTCATCTTGGGGCATAGATAGCAAGTCAACGCTTTAACAATTTTCGCTTGGTTTGCATTTAATAATATACTATGCCCGCGTCCTTTCATTGTTCCTAGACAAAGCACATCTTCTATTCTTGTCAAATTTGCACCAAAGAACAAAACCCTGCAATATCACATTACCAGAAACAATGACGTCACCAAATGACATCATATGTTATAAGCAGCTATTTTACTGTATCTTGAATTAATACTGCACATTGATTACAAAATGTAGTCATTAAGCTAACGCTTTTAACTAACTGTTTATTGCTGTTGTTTTGTTGCAATTTTTGGCAAACAAGACGTCATAATAACTTCATTAAATGACGCCATGTGCTACAAGCAGCTAATTGTATCTTGAAGTAATAAGCTGATTGCAAAATGTCGTCATTAAACTATTATTTTTATCTAGCAATTTATTGCTATCGTTTTGTTGGAATTTTTGGAAAACATGACGTCATAATTACGTCACAAAGTGACGTAAATTAAGCTACGCAAGATGTTTTTCGAATAATTGAAACGATTAACAGAGTTTGATATCAATGAGGGACTCCATCAATCTGAGCAATATTTTGGTTGCCATCATACATTTTTGGCAAAAATGACGTCATATCTACATCATTTGTGACGTCATGGCATGCCAAAATATTTTAGGTTGCAAAAACAATAAACTAACATCATAAAATTACCAGTTGGCTCTGTATGCTTTTTTAGAGCAACGAAACGTTCTTTAACCAATAGGTGAAGCTAGAGCATTACTTTATGGGCCGTTTGTAGGAGTAGCCCAAGCCCGATTATTTGGCTCCCTTTCGGAAATCGTCATCTCGCCCTGGAAAAAGGTTGTGCCAAATTTCACACTTTATTCCGGAAGTGAACAATTTTATCCAAATCTTGGCTTTGGCTCCTCTACTAATATTTTGAGTGAGATTTTTTTCATGCTGCAACTCAATGCGGATTTCTTTGTAACGTGGTACACTAGCCGAATACCACCAATGGCGACAAACATTCCTATTTAAACAAAGAGCAAACTAAAGCAAAGTTACAAGGTGCACCGGTTCAGATCAAAATTAAAACTCAAGTACCTCATTGAAACGATAATGCATCGGCAAATTAAACAAATTTGATAATTCTTTTGCAAACGACTGAAATTGATCGCTTAGAAAATATCCGTAAAATCTCAAACTTGGTTATTGATTAATTCTAACTTCAAGTATGGCAGCCACATTGTACATGATTTCAACGGTATATTGAGGTGTAGTAAAAAGAAAAAAAAGTTTTTTACATTGCTCCAAACTACTGTAAATTGCAAATAAAATTACAGAAATCTTCAAACCAAATAAATATTCAGTATATTACAGACTTGATATAATTTATTAGTTGAGCAAATATAAGCACAAAAACTGAAAGCTACCGCCAGTTATATCAGAAAAATCAATAAAAATATTGGTATTTGGATTTAGACATATGGACAACCAGTCGCATAAAGAGTAGTGCAGCACTCAAATATGACTTTCACCAAAGTCAACTCCATTTCTCATAGGACTTCATATTTCGCGCTCAGTTCATCCATAGAGTTTTTTCCAAAACTAGAACAAGCTGATTTTTTGAAAGTCTTATTTTGTATTTTGAATTTGGCTTTGTTGAAAGTCTTATTTAGAAGCTTTTGACCCCAGATTCAACAATTGAAGAAGTGATTGGAATTATTGAAGTTTTCAATTTTATTTTTGTTCGCTTTGATGCAATGCGTAATATTTTATTTGCTGAATCAATACAAAGAAAAGGTTTCTATTACTATTAGTTTAAAAGAGGTGGGGTGGCAAGTGTAAATATGTGTAAAATACACAGCTTTTTGCTTACTAATTACTGTACTGTGTACATGCGATACTGAATACACGTCAAGCCTGAATCCAGAGAAGTCAGTTTTCAGAATAAGTTTAATGAGATACTGCTCAAAATTCTTGTTATTTTGAAAACGAGAAGTATGTAAGCTAAGCTGTTGTTGCTAATGGCTTTCTTTGCTAATACGAAAACTTAATTTGGCAAAAAAACTAAACAAAAAAACAAAACAATATTTCGTTGTGTAGAAGTACCTATAGAAAGATAAATTGTGACCAACTTGTTTAGGGTGGCTGGTTGTCTTTTTATTGGGAAAGAGAATTTTGTTATATCAAAGAATAAAATCATGTATTTGAAGACCACCGCGCTTTATGACGATAAATCAGCATGTCTTGAATTCTGCAAAGAGTTTGCAAGAAATTGCATCGATAAAGGTAGGTTTTTTAGAGATGGATGCCTCTTTTAGTCGATTTGAAACCAAAAATTAAAATGCTCTTTCTCGATGCAATAAGTGCCTAATAAACAGCACAAGCTTCGAAACTGGTTTGGGTTTGTATATAGTGGTAAAAACATACCGATAGAAAAAATATAGATTTTTTTCTAACTCTTTATTGTAAATATACTGAAAAAACGTTTCTTTTAGTCAGATATCTATATCTTGTTGAAAAATTTTCTTTTTTTTATAGAAATATTTGGAGCAATTGCGATTTTAACAGCACTTTCTGCTACGTTAGCGCTAACTTCCATATTGTTTTATAGGTAAGTAAAAAAACACCTTTTGACTCATCTAAAAAGTGAGTCTCCAAAAAACACCCACATTACATTATTGAATTTTCGATTCAAATTGTGGTAGTATAATGCCGGCAAACTGGTACAATTCTTTACCGTTTTGACTCATAGATTTGCCCATATTTATAGCTTTGTCAAATCTGGAAGTATTTCTAGTACAGCAAGCAAACCACTCTGTAGCGATCGAGCATCTTAATTTTTTGCAGCCAAAATTATTCGCAATATTCGTTTTGTTCGTGATTCCGTGATATCTCTACCGTAATTTATTTTTCTTAATTTTAATAAAAACTTTTGAGACAATGAAAATGTCAAACATTTTAAACTTGCAGTAGTATTCGATCAGTAACTTATACATCTTAACATTCTGACTGGTTACTTTAAAACCTTTTGCAGTAATTTCAGGTCACGAATAATTTCCAGCAACTCTGGGCAAATCCAAATACCACTTTTGCGTGAAGTTGAATTGTCATAAAACTTTTGATCCACTAAATATGGATACTTTCATTAGGCTGTACAAGCGAGAGAAGAAATTGCGTTCCACAATGTGGAAAATCAAAAGCAAAGACATAAGTTTGGACCAAATGCATGTCAATGCGTCGGATACTCCCAAAGTAGGTGCAAACTCAACGAAATTTTAAATGGCTGCTTCTGAGTTCGTTACAAAAAAATCATTTAAAGAACTTCAATGCACTGTACTCAAGAAACACAAATAGATTTTTTTAAAGTTTATCTCCACTTATCAGTCTTTCCATAGAGCTTGTGGAAAGTTTCACTATAATACTTTAAAACAAAATTATTGCACTTGCTAAAGAAGGCTACAAGAATAACACAAAAATTCAACGGGCAATAAAACTGTCTCTCGTAGTCTAAATGCAGCCATTATCTAACTCAAAATAATTATTATTCTTTTCTTTCAAAATAAGATTGATTTTGATTTGATTTAGTGACCTTAAAGG
Organism: Trididemnum nubilum; assembly: GCA_963965965.1. Lineage (NCBI taxonomy): Eukaryota > Metazoa > Chordata > Ascidiacea > Aplousobranchia > Didemnidae > Trididemnum > Trididemnum nubilum. The sequence continues at coordinate 7,342,962 of OZ014472.1, forward strand.
CCGATCTTAATTATTTTCAATCTTCTCTCTGCATATGCTTTATGTATTTCATAATGTTCTTTTGACAGAGTGATATTTTCTACAGTTGCCTGGCTACTTTCTAAAAGCAACCGAGAAGAAATCTCTCCTTGTATCTAAGAGGAACAAACAATATTTTACCACAACAGGGATTTATAAAGGAAGACTAGTTGCTGTGCAAAAATATCGGGCAAGAAGAATGTCAATAGATAAACGAAACTTATTGAATGATTTAGATCAGGTATTACGCAGCAGCTAATCAGACTATTTGTTTTATAACAAAGGAACGAAACGATATCGCACATAAATTAGAGTCTACAACAGTTAGTAATCCCTTAATTTGAAGATCAAGTATGTTTTACTTTAGCTGATGGTCTCGTCTTTACCTTTCTATTTAGCAATGCGAAACTCAGAAAATTTTCACAATTTCAATTAGTTAGCATATTTATTTTAGTTTCCGTTTGTTTTTTAGTTTTTTTAGTCTTATTTTTTTGGTAAATTAGCTTATTTTTTGGTCTTTTCGCATGATAAAGTTTACTGAAACTTGCGCTTTTTTTTATTAATACGACTGTTTTAAAATAAATATTAGCAATAAAAATGATTGTTTTCTTGAAAGTTTATTTGATTTGTTAGTTAAAAAGTCGTAAATAAAGAAACTCGTTTCTTATTTTTAGTTAAAGTTGGTTTTTGAATCTCCACAAATTTTTTTTCAAAAATAGAGTGCTCCTGCTTTTCTTGATAACTAACTTCTATTAGATATTTCGAATTAACCACGAGCACATATGCAAATTCTATGGGGCTAGTCAAGACGGAGCGTATATAACCGTTTTACAAGAATATTGCACAAGAGGTTCTTTGCAAGATTTATTGAAAGAAGACCAAGATTGGGATGATGTTTTCAAGTAATTTTAAATTCTTTTTTTAGGATTCAGGCTTTCTATGGTCTAATATAATCACTGCAAGTAACCTACCGCAAATAAAACTTATTGTAGCGCCGTTGGTTAATTATTCCAAAGTGATAACAAGTAAAACCAATTTATTCTGTTGTGTATTTATGCCGGCTAATATCCGATACTATAGCGGTATGTTTACATTGCTTAATGATTGATTAAGTTAAAGAAAGGTTAACAGGAATCCTTTGCTTGAGAAGAATTTTGGCAAAAACCTAACCTACTGATTTTGACAATAAAAACATGTTATTGACTATAGTTAAAGCTGCCGAATTAGTTTTCAACTTTCATTTCCAGATTATTCTAAACCTAAAACCTATGATTGTTATTTTTATTAATAATGTAACACAAGCTCATGGAGTGGATGATTTATTTGGGCTCCTTTCAAGGTTTCAATAAGTATTTTAGGTTTGTTTCAAGAAAGTACGCCTTACTCAATGACAGGGCTAAATATAAACTTTGGGTTGAAGTGGATTATTCCTCACTGCATGTCATCAATAACGGGACGTTTTGGTGAAAACCTGCTTCGATTGGGTTTATAAATACTTTTACCTCTTGCTTATCCAGTGCAGAAATTCAGATAGCATATCATGAGATTTACGACTGCCCGATATCCAAACCTCCACATGGAATCAGCGATATTCCAACCTCCACATCGAGTCAACAACATGGAGTCAACACTAACGTCAATGTTAACTTCAAGGAGTCAACGATATTCAAACCTCCACACTGAGTCAATCACATAAAGTCAACAATATTCAAATCTCCAAATGGAGTCAACGAAATGGAGATAATGATATTCAAATCTCCGCATGGAATCAACCACATGTAGTCAACGATATTCAAATCTCCACAAGGAGTCAACCACATGGAGTTACAAACGTTATCTAAATCTCCACATGGAGTCAACAAACGAACTTCAGAAGAGTGGCTTCAAAAACTTTCTAACATCACTTGACAAGTTTGAGAATTCAAACGCAAAAAGAAGGGTTAAATTTCTTGTCACTTGAGAAACTATAACTAACGTCAACAACGCATTCAGCAAAAATGATAACAATTAGGCCAGATAATGTAGTTTCAGTTGGTTTTTAACTTGACATCACTTCATCCTTTAACCCAAAAAATTAAATAACAATTTATTTACCTGCTGTCGCTAAAATGTGTTTGCGCTTTTGTTACATACAAATAGTTATTTTGTACAAGCCCAAACTAATTTGTTCGAAGTTATTTACATACCGTTTACGTAAAACAAAACTCAAAAATAAAATGCTATTTGCTCAATGAATTATACTGCAGCTACATAGGAGTTAAATACAACTTTTCTCAGAGTTCAATCTATCCTTGCAATGCTATCCCAATGCTCTATGTAAGGGTCATGCTCTTAATTAAATTAAATAGTGCCCAAGCTTATTGACTGCCTTGAGGGTATTAGATCTTCATAAAAACTTTACAGTTCTAAGAGTCGCTCTTGAAAACTAGCAGTGCGAAATCAGTGAATTTATGGATCTTGATTCAGCCAGTAAGGGTACGTTCATGTAATTTATTCACTTTTTACCACTGATAACATAATTGAATGCAAAGACCAATGCATCAAATATTTACAACAGTTTCCTTTCTCTTAACCGAGGTGGAGTCGAGGACACAATAAGGCTCGAGGCCAAGGCCAAGGACACAAAAAAAAGCCGACGCCAAGGCCAAGGGCAGCCCTTCTGAGGACAGACCCTCTCGAGGCCAAGGACAGGAATGCTCGAGGCCAAGGACACAGGCGCAAGTGTTCTCAAAAAAAGGTCTTAAAATTTTTTTTTCAGACGATCTCCAATTGAGGAGAACACAAAAGGTCTTTGCAAGTTTTCCGCGAGGTTTTTGGCGTTTTCCAACAAAATTTCAACGGTTCAAAAAATAGTGCTGTCTTCGAGCCGAGGACAGGGCAATTTTCGAGAACTTGAGGCTTGAAGGCCCAAGGCCAACGACTTGAGCTTCGAGGCCAAGGACTTCAAAATGTGTCCTGGAGGACTCCACCTCTGTTTGTTTAGTGCGAGAGTACGCTTTAAACGTTTTTCAACCATTTGGATTTTGGTTTATAGTGCTTTCTCTGTGAACTTTAAACTAACATTAAAAAAATTTCGAAGAAAGATACGTGTCGCAGTTTATGAAAATTAAATCTCCTGCGTTTGTTAGGGTGCACTTGTGATATGTGTCATGCTGCATTTTTTGATTTGGGATGAAAACCTATAAATGCTGAGAAAGTTCGTCAATCGCTCATAGCTTTAACCGGAATCCTTCCCTGAAGATTGAGGTGAATGCTGAATTTTTTTTAACCTGTTTACTCTGGTGTACTGATAATGCCACTCCTAAATTCTTTCACAATAAAATCTATTACAACCTTGTCCGTAAATACATTGAAGATTTGTAAGGAGAAACTGCGTTTAAAACATATAGAGCATTTCAAAATGCAATAAAAAACTCCACGTTACTTTTTTTTGTAACCACATAGTTTACATTCATAGCAATGTTGCTGTATTAATAATGATTTTTTGATAAGAAAAAATTTTTTCAGAAACTCTCTTATATTTGATATCGTCAAAGGAATGTTGCACCTGCACCAAACAGTTGTTAGCTCGCATGGAAATTTGAAACCGTCAAATTGTCTGATTGACAGCAGATTTATGGTGAAAATTACCGACTTCGGCATCATTGACCAAACTTCCAAAGTGAAAACCTCTTCGAATAATGATTCTCAAGGCTACTTATTTAGAGGTACAAATATTCGTCATGTTTATTGCAATGTAAAGGGTAGAACTCAAAAACCTAAAGCGCAATCTCACGTGTTATTTTCAAAATTAATATTTAGACAAACTCTGGACCGCACCTGAGCTGCTTCGAATGGCCAATCCACCTCAAGAAGGAACAAAAAAGGGGGACGTATACAGTTTCGCTATCATTGCTCAAGAAATTCTGTACCAACGAGGTGTATTTTACCGAAAAGAAGCCAGTTATAACTCAGACGGTATGCAGAATGCAATGTATTAAAAACGTTGTTATTAATGAAAATTGAAATTGCTTAAAACTCAAAAAATAAGGTAATTGGGACCATGACTGAAGACACCAGGTATTTTCAATTTCGAATGGTTTTGCACCACTAACGACGTATATGTGTAGGCAACGTCAGCCAATGCTAGCTGGCTTCATTAGAGCATTGCACTAAGCCACACACGTTTAAATCAAAAAAGTTCTATGAACAATTTTGAGGTGGTGCAGAATTTAAGTTTGACTTTCAGAAAAGTAAACTTCATTATTCTATACTGGTTAAAGCTTTTATACAGAAAGCTATGCTAACGTTCTCTGTTTAACTTGAAATGCAATGAATAAAATATTTTGTAAACCATTGCAAATTATATATTTTTGTTTTTTTTAGAAAATTGTTCTAAGCTGAATTGCAATCAGCAGTAGAACTTCAATCTAAATAGTCATGGAAAGCTTTCATCTTATTCGAATAGAAAAGAGTATTGTTCCTCTTCAAGTGTTCCGATAAGATCAAAGCTTGTCACCGCTATCTAGACTACAATTCTCCTTCCAGCAAATTGATTTTTTTTTTTTTGAGAATGCAACTCTTATTTCTGCAGATTGCAATTTTTCTAAGAAATCAAAAATATTTGGTTCTTGTTGGTTCATAAAAGATCTTGTAAACCGTAGTTTAAATCAAACAGACAACGATATCGAAAAATTGTGTTAAAAGCGCTTTTAACAAGAAACAAAAAAGAAAGCTGTCTTTGCTGAAAATCATATTTTCAAATTAGGCTCAAAGCTAATATGTCATTGTCATATCGTTTATAGCATGTGGTTTTATAAATAAATTTTGTTTCAGAAATGTTAAAAAAATTAATCTATAAAAACTTCAGTCTAAAAGAGGTTTTTCGCCCAACTTTAACTGACGATGATGATGTGATAATCAGTGAACAATGGAGAAAGACGTTGAAATGCAGTTGGGCTGAAGACCCCAAAGAACGACCTGACTTTCAAACAATTTTTAAAGTGGCAGAGGGCCTGCAAACGTAATGCAGTACTAACATAGCAAAATATAGTTTATATAGATTGTTTAACATACTACAATACTTTAAGTTATTGCTAAAGCTTTTCCAGCGAGTTAATTGTACTGCAGCACAAACCTGTTTAAAATAATGAAATGGGCTATGAAGCTGTACTATACGAGGTCGAACGTTATGATTGAGATCGAGGCCATTTTAGAAAATTTTTAAATGTTACGGAAAAAAGCAGGCAACATAGCCGATGTTACAGCATACATTAACTATTTTAAGGTAGAAGTTTTTTTTACTATTTTCTACCAATCGATATCCTTAATTTGCTAATGAATGATGTTGCATTTTGCCAATTACCCAGTTCTTGCAGACGTTTAGCAAATCAAATTTGTTGTATCGTGGTAATAATTTTGGTAAAGTATTTAGTCCAATGATTTTTCAGGTACATAAATTGTACCGGTATCCAAATAATTCGTGGATCTGTATTTAGGTTGTCAAATTAGTTTTCAAAGTCATAAGATGGTCTAATTTTTACAGTGAAAACTTATATATAATCAATGCAATTGTTAGTGTGACATTACTCTTTCTATAAAATGTCTAACTAGAAGTTAATCCTTTGAATTAATTTATGTTTAGGGAAAATACTCTCATTGATAGCTTGATACAACGCCTACAAAAATACTCGGATTTTTTGGAGGAAAAAGTGGAGGAAAAAACGGAGCAATACAAGTCAGAAAAAGAGAGATCGGATAGTTTACTGTACCAGATGTTACCAAAAAGTGTAGCTAACCGGCTAAAAAGAAACACGGTAAAGTAATAGAAAAACACGGGGACGTTTTTAATTTCGTTTTTGTTATTTTATCCAGCTGTGGATAATGTGAAAATGGTATAGGGTATTTTTGTAAGAGCAATCCAATTCATTGTTTTCCATTTTGGAATGGTGAAAAATATGTTAACGCTATGCTTAACTTCAAATTTGACTAGGCAAAAATTTTTGTTGTTTTTGGTTCAGATAATTATAATTACAGCAAATAAATAATCAGCACAAAAAAATTTAATGCTTTTAAATCTAAACAGAAAATACTTTGCCAACCCAACAAAGTCTAACAGAGTGATCGATGACAAACGTTGCACTAATTACACCATAAAAGTATTAAAAATGTAGAACCACAACAGCGCCTAATTTGCTGAATTTTTTTTAGTATCTGACTACCTAAAAAAGTGAGAAGCGAGCTGTTTTCGGCAACATTGCTGCTGTGGTTTTACATTTCGGTGATTCTATTGCGTTACCGGTACTCATTTTTTACACAATAATTCTGCGATTGGGTAATTGCACGTTTGCAAATAAAATTCCTTTAAATTTTCTCTTTCTTGTTTGCTGCAGCTTTAGCCTAGTCTACACTGGGAGTAAAATCGCGAGCGTACGAGCGTATTCTACATTATTTTAAACAGAATTTTGCTACGCCCAGCGTATCGCCTAAACATTGTACAAGCTGCCGATTGGTTAAAATAAACTAAGGATAAGCTAGTACATTCACAATTTTAAGCACAGTGTAGACTAGGCCTTAATTTGCCATTGGTTTCTGCACTAATATAGACGAATTTATTTTTAGGATGTTAGACCAGAATCCTACGAGCAAGTGACTGTGTATTTCAGTGATATTGTAGGATTTTCAGCAATTTGTCACAAAAGTCAGCCTCTGGAAGTGGTGCAGATGCTAAATGATCTCTATACAATGTTTGACCAAATTATTGATGGATTTGATGTGTACAAAGTGAGTACCGAAAGAGCGTAATGCGCAGACGATTTCAAGACTTATACTTATTATACCAAAATAAGCTTCATTTAGTTTTTTCTAATCTTAAAAGAATTTCTTTGAAGAAAATTTGAAAAAACATTATTATTTGAAGTTAATAGACACGATCTTCTCTTAAAAAGTCAACATGATTTTCCCATGCGTTTTTTGGTTGGTACAGAAAACCGTGTAACCAGTAAGTTGTAAGAGGCAACCAATGGCTTTATGCTACCCATCAACAATGAGCTTCTGTGTGGTGATAAAGGTATCGGTAGTCACATTTTAAGGAATGTAAAAATGGCTTCTCACCCAAATTCTCCAGGGCAACGCTGATGGGGTGCCATGGTGCTTCACCTTTTTCACCATACAACGATCTCATTCACACGAAAATTCTGGTTACTTTTAACCAAAAACTCAACTGAGCCAAAGCGAGTATGTTTACGGCAAATTTCGATTATTCCATTGCTTTATAACCATAAAAAATGACTCAATTTGCCACAAAACTGCTTCCGGTATCGTGTAGGTGGAAGCAATCGGCGATGCGTAATGGTAGTATTCGGTTTGCCCATCCGAAATGGTAACAACCACGTACGAGAAATTTCGGGGATGGCAATCCGGCTCCGTGATAGCGTGTGCAATCACTTCGAAATCAAGTAAGTTTGGGTTGCATCAAATCAAAATGAAATATAGTATTAAACGTGTACTACTCTAAGCCAGTGCTTCTCAACCGGGTATACCGTATACCCAAGTGTATATCAAATCAAAATCATGGTATACAACTGATAAAGGGTATACGAAGGGTATACCGCTTCGATTCAGAATTGTAAACGGGCCGACTAGTTTAGGCCCGAACCCGAAAATATAAGCCCGAACCCGGTCCCCACCCGAAAACTAATTTGAAGCCCAAATCATTCCCGGAAAAACCCGAAAGTTAAGTTATGTCTGAAAAATTTAGCATTGTTGCCAAGTTATTTTGATTATATTTTTGTGCACCCATGACAAAAAGCACGTCTCAGGCCCAAATTTAGCCCAAAATTTTGTCAACTTTAGGCCCGGACCCGGCCCGAAAAGCCCGGCCCGACTTACAACTCTGCTTCGATTTGGGTCTTTCTTTAACTTAATTAAATATGATTGCGAAAAGATTGATTCTACAGATTTTTTATGATATTTTCTTTGCGGGTTCTGGTGGGCTGCCATTGCCAAGATAGGCTATGAGTGAATTCAGATGCTGATGAAACACTAGCCAAATGGGGAAGCAAATAAGTGAGTGAAGTACTACCTCAGAATTTACGTTAAAAGTCTGCTATGTAACTTCTTTAGAAGTAACATAAGCCTACATTTAGAGACTGCAAATCTACAGACAGCATAAACACATTACTATTCAAAAGGTATTCCACGTAAAAAAGGTTGAAGAGCGCTGCTCTAAGCGCTTATCCAAATACACGCTATCGATAGCAGAACTAATGTAGACTTAATATCGATGTAAACTGGTAATAATAATGATATAGGAAAAACATTCTTGCAGCATAAAACAGAAATTATTAAATGCAAAATATTGGAGTAAAACTCAATTAAAAAATGGGTTATTCAGTTTAACTTTCTTTTATTTTTGCTTTGGTTAACCATTTGCTTTAGTCTTCCACTGAATCAAATCAAATCAATCATCGACCAAAAAGGTGCCCAGCCATTTAGAAAATAATTTTTGAAAGTTTTGTTCATTCATCTCTTTATTTCACTTTTTTGTAATTTAGTTATATACAAACTGAGATTGCAATAAAATTATGACGTTTTTATCAGACACATGCCTGATGTACAAATGAAGCTGCGTATTGGAATTCACACTGGCCCAGTGGTAGCAGGTGTAGTTGGGTTAAAGATGTAGTTGGGTTAAAGATTGTTTGTTTGGTGATATTGTTAACACTGCTGCCAGGATGGAACAAAATGGAAAAGGTAAGATCGCAGATGCAAACTTTTCAAATTTTTCGCAATGGACCAGCACAGTTATCTTGTTGCTGTACAACTACCAAACGTCAAAAGACAATCACTTAGAGATTTGAAGTCTCAAAATGAAATTAGCAATAAAAGCAATATAGTTATTTTTGCGTTGTCTGAACATAAATATTGCTGTTTTTGTTTTTTTTTCGATCGCTTTTAAACTAAAACAAGGTTTGGCAATTTTCTCGATGTTTCTTGACCAATAAGTTATTTCTAAAGCCACAACTTTAAGCAAAATGTTTCAAGATTTGTTTAAGAAAATACATGTTCTTAAATCTGCAGTAACATCATACGTAGTAGCCCTTAGCGATTTCCAATATTTTGTAGAAAACTTAAATTCTGAGAGTCTCAAAAATAATCGTTAACATTTTCATTCATACACAAAACCTATGTAAGCAAAATTCTGTGTAGAATTGAAAATACATATCTCTCCTCAAACAAAAGAAGTTCTTGATAAGTTTGGAACTTTTGATGTAAAAAGAAGACAAAGTGTGACTTTGAAGGTACTGTGATTTATGAAAGACGCAGGGTGCAATTATTTTGCTACTGTACTAAATCTACTTCCAAACGTCAACAGACAATCACATTACGAATTTGGAGTCAGTAAGTGAAATTTGCATTAAAAAGGATTGAACACAACGAGTATTGCTGAAAAAGTTTTTTTAATCAAAATTGTCATTGGATAAACTGATTGGTGCTCAATCACAAATCAACATTTACTTTTATATCACTGAAAAGAGTTTTCACTCAAACGCAAGTTTGTTTTTGGTTTTAACGCTGTATAATTTACAATCGAAAATAACGGGCTCATAATTAAAATCTCAATGAAATCACACCACTTGAGTTGAATCGAATTTTATTATCGAAAGAAACCGTATTTTCCTAAAAGCAACAAATTTAACTTTAAATACTAGCCTTTTGAACAAACTCGGTCCCCATCATTTATTGGAATATTCACAAAGTAAGTCGATGCAGCCGTCTTAAACGTTGATCCATCAAACCAAGTTCTGACAGAAAACAATTATGTGGTAAGCGGCTTCTTCACCGCAATCACAACTGGGTGAGGCACGCTATCCACGACAAGAAATATAAGCACAAGTTCAAACATCCAACTTCTGGCATCTGGCAATTCAAAGTGGTCCATTCGCCGCGCTGAAGATCTGATTCAAGAGTCAGGTGATCTGCAGGACGTGATATGCCAAGCTCGGGTAATTGGGGAGCAATGAGCACCATCTGTTTGTTCAGAAAACTAGCATAGAAAAAAGCAGAGCATCACGCAGCTCAACAGCATGCCGGACTAATGGTCGTCAGAAAGGAACAATGGCGCAACTATCAGGGATTGTTAAGGGAGCTTCAGCGCCTCCTCCCTAACCAAGTCACTTAGAAAACTTAATTCAAAAATGCAAATGTTTAAGCATGTTTTGGACTTGACCTGTTAGTAAGGGGAGGGGCTTGAATGGGCTTGGCAAGTTAATTCTTCAACTGGCTTTCAAATCTTAACAATTTAGTTCCTTCAAATGCCTCTAAAAAGGTACGAAATTTGATCCGATTGCCTTTAAAATTGCTATTTTTTCCTGAAATGACTAATTTTCTTTAAAAATGGCTCCGCCTCCAGACTCCCGTTTGTGATACGCGTAAGTTGCACTATTTTTCTCAGCATATTCTCCAATTGAGACATTTTTCCAGCAAAAAAATTTGACTTTTGGGTTTAAGCACCCCTCAACAAAATACTGCATGCGCGCCTGAAAAGGAGACGTTTTTTAAGGGATCTAGGATACGACCTTTAAGCAGATGGTTATCACAGGCAACAACCTCGTTGACACACTTTGCGGCGAGTGCTTCTCAATTCTGAACTTGGAATTTCTGACAGGATTGAAAAATAATAAGTGAGTTTTAGTCATAGGCATTGCGTAATAATTCGGTACGCATGGTCCCATTAAGGGTTAAATCTATCGTGCTTGCGTCTCAACTACCACACAACGTTGGAGCTGCATAGTTTGCTTCAATGTATACAAGTGCCAATGCCATTGAGCGAAGTGTTGATGCTTTTGCACCCAACGTTGTTCTTGCCAAGCCTCTAAGCAGACAATTTCTTGCAACTACTATACTGTACTTTGGAAGGTAAGCTTACCAGCACTGTCGTCTCAATTTATTTAAACACACAGAGATGTTTTCATATCCAACTCTAGTGTTTGTCAATTTTAGTCCAGTTCTTATCCACAAACAGCTAGATAATATCTTCAGCAACTCCATGTTGCTGGTACTGAATAATGACAAGTCGCTGCGGTAGATATTAAAAAACAAGCAAAATGGTGAAGAGCCTTGTAGCATGCCGTTTTTTCAATGATCGTAAGCAACTTGCCATAAGTCATCGTTTGTTTACGAGTGTAAAGCATCAAACTCGGTGAAGTTTCTGTGTTAATCTGACTGCTCTTTCGGCCACAATGTTAATGTACGTGAATGAAAAAAGGATCGCCATTCGGGTCTACGACAACTGACCGCCGCAAATTAATTGCAAACAAACTGACTGCCAACCAACCCTTACTTTAATGCTGGCGATCAGTTGATTTGCGGTCAGATCATGGCGGTCAGTTGACTTGGTTCGCGCCATTCTAATGAGTTTGAAAAGTTTTTAATACTGCTGGGAGCTGAAGATGGGAGAGAAGAGTGTAATAGACTTTATCAGGTTTTTGCTTTTTGAATACTAATAAAATGCACAGAGCTGGACAGCGCTAGTAGTTTATACTGGTCGAAAACTCGGCATTTGGGGCGTGGGCCGTTTGGGGCGTGGGTCGTTTGGGGCGTAGGGTGTTTGGGGCGTAGGGTGTTTGGGGCGTGGGTCGTTTGGGGCGTTTGCAAAGTTATCCAATTGGGGCGTCATCCAATTTCGGCGTCTTAACCTTAGCTCTAACCCTAGCTAGTTGTTTGAAAGTTGGTCTTGCCTGAGTATCGAACCACCGCAGGTGCCTGGTTTCAAGTGTAAAAGAGTGTCTTGCCTGAGAATCAAACCACCGCAGGTGGTTTGCCTGGGAACTGGCTATGGTTCAAGTCTCAAGTGTTGTTTAGTAACTAGTTAAAGTATAAGCAAATAATTAACCTGAGAATCGAAACTTAGTGTTGACCTGAAGAGTGAGCATCAATCCACCGCAGGTGCCTGGATTCAAGTCTAAAGACTCTTAGTGTCTTGCTCGAGTACCGAACCACCGCAGGTGGTTTGTCAAGCCACCGCAGGTGCCTGGCTTCAAATTCAAAGTAGCTGGTTAAAAGTGAATAACCCGGTAGTTTCTAAAAAAAGATTATCTAGTTAACGCTATGAAGTCTATTTTGTACGTTTAGGAATAAGCTCTGAGTAACTTGAAACGTTTCCTGTAGTTGAATTTCCGCTGCCGTGTCGAAATCGTGACAGCTGTTATCCTATCTAAGGTTTAGTTGTGAATCACTACCTTTTGTTAATTTTTTAACCTTCGAATATGGAGCGAGCATGGCGCAATACAACTTGTACTTGTTTAATCCTAATGATTTTAGGTTTAGCCCTTTGGCGTATGTTGTCTTGGAGTCAAACGAATGCGCTTGAACCCTTTCATTTTTACTAGCGTTTAGAGATTTGGTTTGTTTTCGAATCGAACTAATGTGGTTAAAACCATTCGAGTTTAGTGAGTCTAAATTAGCAAGGCTTAGTTAAGTACCGAACCACCGAAGGTGGTAAGTCTAAAATTTGTAAGGCTTACCTGGGAATCGAACCACCGAAGGTGGTGAGTCTAAAGCTTAAAAATTTGACTAGGTTTGCCTGAGAACCGAACCACCGAAGGTGGTGAGCCTTAAGCTTAAAAAATAATTATCAAAGAACCGAGCCACCGAAGGTGGGTTTAAAACAAGTAAGACTTACCTAAGAACCGAACCACCAAAGGTGGTGAGTCTAAAATTTGCCCGGAAACCGAACCACCGAAGGTGGTGAGTCCAAAGTTTAAAATACTAGCCTGAGAATCGAAGCACCGAAGGTGGTGAGTCTAAAATTAGTGAGGCTTACCCAAGTACCGAACCACTGAAGGTGGTGAGTCTAAAGTTTACCGAACCAAGTTTAAAAACTACTTGCCTGAGAACCGAACCACCGAAGATGGTGAGTCTAAAATTAGTAAAACTTACCTAAGAACCAAACCACCGAAGGTGGTGAGTCTAAAGCTTTAAATTTGAGGTTAAAGTGTGAAGGTATGAGCCATCTGGTATGTTGTGAATTCACCTTTAAAAACTCTTTTCATCCGCTTACACTAATGACATTAGAATTAAGACTTTAATTGGAATCGCTGTGTCTGATCGTACGCGAGCTTTCGGGGAATCCCCTCTTTGTGGAAATTCCTGTTAATTTAAAAGCGAATTTTTCAAAAGCTTTCAACGAGCGCTCGAAAATAGATCTATCAACCTCAGGTCATGGACTGAATCTCTAGTGGAAGAATGCGGCAAAAACCTTAAATTTTAAAACACTTGCCTGCGAATCGCTGGGAACCAAACCACCGAAGGTGGTGAGTCTTAAGCTTAAAATACAAATCTGGGAACCAAACCACCGAAGGTGGTGAGTCTAAAGTGTAAAATTGGCAAGACTTTCTGAAAACCGAACCACCGCAGGCGGTGAGTCTAAAGTTTAAACTACAGCAGGCGGTCAGTTAAAGCCTAAAATTTGTAAGGCTTCCCTGGGAATAGAAATACCGAAGGTGGTTAGTTAAAGTCTAAAGTTTAAAATTTGGATTATAGTTTAAAGGTCGTGGACCGTTCTTTGGACGGGTGGTAAGCTGTCGCAAAATCGCTTTGAAGTTTGCAAGGTTCCAACAATTCGATAGTTTTAATCAAAAAAAATTAAAAATTATGAAAACAAAACTAAATTTTAAGACATTTAGTCGATAACGTAGAAATATGTCTGAAATATGGTTGTATATCAATTCCGGAGTTTGAATAACTACGGTATTATATTTCAACAAGAAAATGGCGAACTCGAATACAAGTTAGTCAATAGTATACTTTGACTTTTGCATTAAAATATTGCAACAACGACTGCTAGAATATTATGTGAGTCAATATGGAAAAGTGGTATTATGTTTGGCTTTTGTGTGTTTGCCTGCATGACGTAACATAATCCAATTTATTTAATTTCCGATCGCCTTGGTGTCACAAGCTAGTTTGTTCGCTGCGATACATACTCGAGAGCTTTAACGCTATAGTCATTCTATCAAAGTGAACGTATGTACCTATTGTCGGAAAACCTTTACTCGAAATGAAGCTATACTACATCACAAAAGAGAAGTATATGAACGGTTTTGAAATTAGAGTGCGAAAAACGTAACAGAAAATTTAAAAGAGCTCCTTACCGATATAACGCACCCGCCGCTGTTACCACCAGCGTCATGTTCAATTTCATAAAAACACCTGAAATTTAAGTTTAAACTGACACGTCGTATCGCAGCAAAAAATTGAAATCGAATTGCGAGCACTACAATCTGGTGCAAGTCTGACAGTACGTGCTTCGTTCAACCTCAACCATTCGAGTCATATTCTAGTTATTTTGATGAGAGACTTGTAATATTTCGATTTTAAAGAATTTTTATTCTTCAAAGAACATATTTATGTTGGAGAACTCAGACATTGATGTAAGAAATAAAAAGTTTATGGTCAAGTTAACTAATTTTTTTAAGTTGTGGTACTTAATTTAAATTCGGATTGGTTATTAATTTTATTTTTATTCGTTTCATTTTATTTGCACCAAAATACAATTTTAATAAAATGAGCAATAATTCAATCAGAACAGTACAATTGTAACCAAATCAATAAAAAACAAACAATATTTTTACTCAAATAGAAGCAGCAAAACGAATAACGTTATAACACGCATCAAGTCAAGCTAATATGGTCGGAGTTATCAATATTATGCACGGCTTTGAAACAATATGTTATACGCATGGTTTTGAAACAATATGTCTTATACATTAAATGTAAAACCACCATATAGACTAAAGAGAGGACAACTTAAAAGCAATACTTAATTGATAAAAATACTCAACTATTAAGTTTGAAATAATGTTTGAAACGATGAGATTACAACATAAATAGAAAATGAATCAAGAGCACTACGTAGCGGTGAGGGATAAAATCTTGACCTTGCCTGTTTTTGCATAATTCGAATAATAAACAATGAACTTAAAATAGAAAGATAAACTCAAAATCCAAAACACACTGCAGACCAGAAAGGAAGCAGATGAGTCCAAAGCACTACGTAATAAATACATTTTATTTCACGCTTTTGTCTGAAGTAACATTCCAAGTCAAAATTGAGAAAAAAAAATCAATCAAGAGCACTACCTAGTGATGAGAGGTAAACTTCTAAACCTTGTTTGTTTTAGCTTCAACAAATCAAGACAATTTGAATACTAATAAAGTATTGAGAAACGGTTTGGTCACAAGCTTTTGATTTCTGACCTTGTTGAGGATATGACGTCATATCTTTGATGCCAGTAAGGTTCATCTTTGTGTCCATTTTGTATCTACTTAAAACGCAAAAAGTGGGAGTTCAACGAAGATCATGCAATTTTAGTCACCGTGAAAACGACGCAGTCCAAATTCAACCAAGTTTAACCAATGATAAAAGCGGTATTCAGAATAAACAGACGATTTTCAATATTTTGATCAAATCACTCTGACATCAAGACAAAGTTTATAAAAAGTTAAAGTATCAAACGAGTTTTTTGGATTAGTTTTTGTTGCACATTATAAAAAAATATGAATTTTTAGTTAAAAGCTATCAAATTTTTGATTTGTTTGTAAGAACCAAATACTGCATCTGGCTAACCACACCAACGTAGAGCACCGCTTCTTGAGTTCTTATTGCAAGATCAGGCTGGGTCACCGCAACGGGTAGACTACCTGGTCGCAATGAGAAATTAGCGTAAACTGTCTTTCCCAAGGACACAACAGCACATTATCAGTTCAAGCCAGGGGTCAGCAACCTTTCGATCACTAGCCCGACGCTCTACCACTGAGCTATTGCCGTTGCCTTATCGCAAATAATACGGCAAAAATTATCGTTAAAAAATTGTAATACTTCAATTATTTACACAAAAACTGTAAGAATATTTCAAACTTGTAAGATTTTAAGTGAGTTTTCGGTTTTTTTAGATAAAATTTTTATTTAAGTCAAAGAAATTAAACTTTGAATGTCTTTTTTGATCAAACTACTCTTATGTAAACAAGAAACGTATAAAAATTTAAAATTTTTGACCAACACTTTTCATTGCCACGTTACAGTTTTTGCTCACGACAGAGAAATTACAAGGACTGAAGAGAATTTATTGAATTTGTTCCCATAAAAAAACAATATTAATTGATAAAAAACAAAATTTTAGAGAATTATTAATTAATTGAATCATATTCGTTTTTTAGAATTACTTTTTTCACAACCTCTATGTAAACACGATTACTCAAAAAACTCGCAAAATGTTGTTGAAAACAAATTGTATAACGTTGAAATATCCTCCAAACAAATTACCACAAACAAGAAAATCGTTACAATATTTAGGAATTTAGAAACAATTTGATTCAACGTAAATGTTTCAGGTAAATTTACAACCGAGATTATGAAAAAAGGATTAATTTTGAACGATTCTCCGGAAAAACTATAAAAAATATTGGTTTCAAATAAGACTTCAAGGTAAATTTTTGAAATGTTTTACAAAATTATCACCATGTTAAATATTCCAATAAAATATATGGTGAGTGGAGTTTGAATTCAATCGATTCCAAAAAAAAAAAGTCTTTGACAGCGTAACTCAGAGTGAATATCATAACATATAGTACTCGTCAAAAATTAAAGGTTTAAGACCCTATAGTCTGTTCCACCCGTAATCGCGATCATCAAGATGCCTTAATTTTAGGTAAATTTTTGTTTTTTTTGATTATAACTCTTATTCAAATCAAAGAAAATGCAAGTATTTGAATGTCTATGACCACTACATTTCTCATAAAAACATGAAAACAGTTAAAAATTTTACTATTTTAGGTAAAAAGTAATAACCATCATGAAGAAACCCAAGATTTCGATCAAATTATTGGCACACAAACAAAAAATTTATTGAAAAGTTTAGGTTTTAGGTGAATTTTTGGGTTTATGTACGTTAAAATTTTCACTCAAGGTAAATAAATCGCAACGGTGTAAGATATTGTAATGAATTTATCCCAATAAAACTAGATCAAGTAATAAAAAACACACTTTTTTTAGAAAAATTTTGATTAAAAGTTTTCAAATAATTTTCGTTTTAAGGTTGAATTATTGTTTTAATCAAAGAAATTGTAAGGTTTTGATTTCTGCAAAAAAACATTTTGACGCAAACAAGAAAATCGCAAAAACTGACGTAAATTTGAGACTTTAAGACAAGGTGTAAGAACATCAAATGACACCGAAAAATTAGCAAAAAATCTTGTTTTAACTCAAGATAGAGTGTAGTTGAATAAAATTTTACGGTATTTTAGTAAAAAAATCAGTGTAAAACTAAAAAATTGTTAAAAAATATAAGATGTTAGGTAAACGTTTTAGTTTTGTAGTACAAAAAAGTTCATTTTTACTGAAACTTTCAATTTTAAATGATGAAACGTAAGATTTTTTACAAAATTATCACTACGGCCACAAAAACGTTGAGGTTTATTAACTAAAATTAATAAACATTATTTATTTCGGTTAAATTTTATGGTATTTTAGTAAAAAAATCAGTGTAAAACTAAAAAAATGTAAGATGTTAGGTAAACGTTTTAGTTTCAAAGTACAAAACAGATTATTTTTAATGAAACTTTCGATTTAAAATGACAGAACGTAACTTTTTTTACAAAATTATCGCTACGACAACAAACAAATTGACTAAAATTAATAAACATTATCTATTTTGGTTAAATTTTATTGCATTTTAGTAAAAAATCAGTGTAAAACTAAAAAAATGTAAGATGTTAGGTAAACGTTTTAGTTTCAAAGTACAAAACAGATTATTTTTAATGAAACTTTCGATTTAAAATGACAGAACGTAACTTTTTTTACAAAATTATCGCTACGACATCAAAAAAGTTGAAATTTACTGACTAAAATTAATAAACATTATCTATTTTGGTTAAATTTTATGGCATTTTAGTAAAAAATCAGTGTAAAACTAAAAAAAAATTTAAAATGTTAGGTAAACATTTTTTTGTTTTAAGGTAGAAAAAAATATTATTTTTACTGAAACTTTCGATTTAAAATGACAGAACGTAACTTTTTTTACAAAACTATGGCTACGACACCAAAAAAGTTGAAATTTATTGACTAAAATTAATAAACATTAACTATTTTGGTTAAATTTTATGGTATTTTAGTAAAAAATCAGTGTAAAACTAAAAAATTATTAAAAAATTTAAGATTTCAGGTAAATGTTTTTTGTTTCAAGGTAGAAAAAAATATTATTTTTTAATTAAAGTTTCAATTTGATATGAAGAAATGCAAGATTTTGAGTGTTTTTTGCAAAACTATGGCTACGAAAACAAAGAAGTTTTGACTTTTTGATTAAAAATAATAAACATTATCTTTTTTTTAACTGAGCGATTTACTAGACATTTTAATATTTTGGAACATTTTCTATCAAATTTAAGGTCTGAGAAAATTGCTTGGGTAAAAATTGTTAAAAATTACCGTTTTTTAAGGAAAACATGCAATTCAAAACAAATAAACCGAAAGAATTTAAGTTATTTTTTCACAAAAAGACTTACTTTAAAACGTGGAAATCAGTAAAAAATTACTATGTTTAATCAGATTTAATGCTATTTATGGTAAAAACTTCATTTAAGACAAAGGAATCATACAATTTTAAAATAGCTTTGACAAAACTATTCTTCACAAATGCAAGAAAATTAATCAAAGGTTACGATTTATTAGAATGTTTTTGTTTAAAGTAGAAAAAATAGCTGCTTTTTATGTTAAAACAATTATACAAGTCTCAGAAACCTGAACTGAAACAATAACAACAATAATTAACTCTTCAGATTTTGTATATTTGTGTGTCTAACGTCTAAAATACCGATACTTTGAAACTTACAGAAAAATCTACATGTTGCTTTTTAATATCTTTGAACTTCGACTTTGTTTAACACGCTATCAAGTAAAAAATCAAATTCGAGCGACACATCCTTGCGGTCAAAACACATGATTTGCTTTAATATGTCTGTATTTTCCAAGCTATAGACGCTTGTTACTTGAAATTTTGTATCGTAAAATTTGCAACAAAAACCCATTCTCGCATTTCTTTGCATTTGAGTAGTATTTAAACGAGACTGTTGTTAGACGTTTGAGTTTCTGCGTCGCAATCATATAGTGGCGTAATTTTTTCCTAAGTCGAAGCTACGCGACTGTACAGTTTGAGGTTTTATGAAATCTTTCACCGCTTTGATTTGAAAATGTTTAATTGAAAGCACTAATTTTAAGAATAAGGTTGGATGTTTACCTTGTAGATAGCAGAATCTAAAGTAAAAAACACGCTGATCATAAAATTACAAAAAAATTTTGAGACATTTTTATTGAGTCATGATCAAATACACCCGGGACATGGCCGGAAGTTGTCTATAAAATTAATTCAATAATTTTAATTTAAGTTATTAATTGTAACAATTTTCAATTAAAAGAATTTAATTCACTTTATTAATTTTAACAATTTTCAATTTAAAAAATTTAATTTCAATAATTTTAAATAATTAGTTTATTAATTGTAACAATTTTCAATTCAAAAAACTTAATTTCAATAATTTGAGTTTAAACAATTTAATTTCAAAAATTTAATTTCAATAATTTGAATTTAAATAATTTAAATTTATTAATTTTATAAACAACTTCCGGCCCTGTCCCGGGTGTATTTGATCATGACTCAATAAAAATGTCTCAAAATTTTTTTGTAATTTTATGATCAGCGTGTTTTTTACTTTAGATTCTGCTATCTACAAGGTAAACATCCAACCTTATTCTTAAAATTAGTGCTTTCAATTAAACATTTTCAAA
The DNA here is from genome assembly GCA_963965965.1 of Trididemnum nubilum. Lineage (NCBI taxonomy): Eukaryota > Metazoa > Chordata > Ascidiacea > Aplousobranchia > Didemnidae > Trididemnum > Trididemnum nubilum. Next base: position 7,362,802 of record OZ014472.1, read on the forward strand.
TCAAAGCGGTAAAAGATTTCATAAAACCTCAAACTGTACAGTCGCGTAGCTTCGACTTAGGAAAAAATTACGCCACTATATGGTTGCGACGCAGAAACTCAAACGTCTAACAGCAGTCTCGTTTAAATACTACTCAAATGCAAAGAAATGCGAGAATGGGTTCTATGAGTGATAAGAACTTTCTCAACTTACATTTGAATATAACATTTATAGGTTGTTTTATCCGTGCAAAAACAGAGTTATGCTTCAGATTTGCTTTTTTTGTTGTTGCTGCAGTTGCACATTTGCATATCTATCTTTTTGTTGCTGTTGTTGTAGGGTATATCTATCCTCCTGTCCCCGGACAGCGTCAGAAGCTAACTTATTGCACGATCCGCACACTTTTCATTTTAACGACTACTTTGTGGTTGAAGGAATCCACACCTGCGTAGGAGTTTCCGATGATCCAATGTTCCTGTGGATTTCTTCGAATTCTTGTCCACTAAATTTGCTGCTTGTTCGAAGCTACCAAGCAGAGATAATCATCGTAAAGCGTCTTATCCAAAGACGCAACAACGTGACCAGGGTGCTGGTTGCAAACCATGCGATCAGGGTCGTTGTAAAAACTACGCCTTTACATTGTTATATTTTTTAAAATAGAAGTTTACTAAATCTGCATAAGTAGTTTTAAGTTTGTAGGTATACAACACAGATAAAATGTGAAAAGTTAAGTAATCAATGAATAAATACAGCGACGCGTGAATATTTCTAATCTGTGGTCACCTTATTTGTTCGTATGAACCAAGCACTCTGCGTTTGTCTAACCACACCAACGTAGAGCAGCATTTTTCGGGTTGGAAGTCTTTTGTAATTGGTTGAAGTATAGTTATGCTTCAAACTACACTCCCACAGCCTTTTTACAGAAATAGTATTATCATATCCTTCCCCGAATTTTGTTTCTTCAAGCAGATTCTTGTAGTATAAAGTTATTAATTGTAAAGTAGACTGCTACTGAAGCGGTAGACTCGGTCTCGATTCCCGGTCGGGTCAAACCAAAGACTATAGAAATTGGTAGTCATAGCTTTCCTGCTTGACGTTCAGCAATAAAAGGGACAGTATGAAGCCTCGCCGTGTGTGGGAGACAGGTGGCAGCTTGACTCGAGGACAGTAAGTTTTCTTCGCCGTCTCCTGAACGAGGCAACAAGGTGAATAAAACGTAATTACAATTACAATAGTTATAATTACTGAAGTTACGTTAAGTAAATCAAATTAAAATAATGCATCTAACTAAAAATCAAAGCAATACTTTTGAGTGCCAATATCATGTTTTCGTTATGCTCATTATGGAACGGGTTAGTTAATCATTAAATGCTATTTTACCATTCGAGCATTTAAACTAACAATACTAACTATAACAGAGCAATATGCGAGAGAAAGCTGTAGCAGTACGAATGCAATAATTCGAAAAAGATTTGCAGTAATTGCATAGTGTTTCCCAAGATTAATTAGTACAACTGAAGACACGTTAATTCTCAAAACAAGCGTCTTAAACTATGTCAATGAAGTGTAAATCGTGGAGTAGTTCATCTACCTTTCACTTCTATACAGCATATATACTGTGCAATAAACGTTTCATAAAGCATAAACTTATAAGAACACGTTTCATGAAATAGCTATTGTATGTAATGGAAGAAAAGAAAGAAGACTTTGATGATTTGTTAGAGGAAGTTATCGGTTTCAGTAGCTACCAAAAGCTGCTGTGCGTCTACGCCGCGCTACTTTCATTTGCAACTTCTCTAATGACCCAAATATCGATTTTTGCTAGTGCAGTTCCTGATTTCAGGTAAAATCTCAATTCAATTTCAATATAATTAACTATTACATAATACTAATCTAGTTTAAACAAATGAAAAGACTGACCAAAATCTAGCTCTTTAGTAGTGATGAAACAATCCTAGTCATCTATCGCAAACAGCAGACACATGTGTTTCAAAAGATTAAGACATCAAACATTGTTGCGTAAAATATAGAATAGTCCCAAAATTAATTTTCTTCTTAAGCTTATGCCGTTGTATGATTTTTTTCCAACAGTTTCTTAGACTTAGTGGAACTTTCTAAACAACAATGACAGTATCGAATCACTAATACCTAGCAAAATGGCAAAAAAAACACACTCGTTGAATATAGTGTTTATAGCATAATTTCATCACCAGATACAGAAGGTTGAATTTCTATTGTTCCCGGCACAGAAGTGAACTGGTGTACGTTTAAAAAGCAAACAAAAAAATGTGTTTTAGATGTTTCATTCCGAAGCTAGATGATCCCAATTGTCATCTCACTGACGAAGAAATAAAAAACCTCACTATTCCATATGACACCGCAAGTGAGGTACGATTAGTTGGTTACGGTCATTTTTCTGCATTACAAAAAAAAAAAGTATTAAAGAGCTGTACGTACTTTGCAAGTACAGCTCTTTAATGCTTTTTTTTTGTATAAAAGGCAGAAAATTGTCGTACTTTACTCGTATAAACAGTCTCAATGTGGCTTAATGATGAACTGTTGATCGATGAAGCTGCTAATTGACAATGATTAATTTGAGGACCTTTGAACAACTTCATGACTGCGAAGATATAGTTTATAGAGTTTATACCCAAAACAGAACCGAAGCACCATATTGTTTAACTTCCGATTTCGTTATTTCATTCATTTACCACATTGAAGAAATACTTACGAAGTGAAAATTAGCTCTTGATAGTATAAGCATCACTAAATCGTTTCAAATTTTATTTACTGCATTGTCAATAACGTTGTCAGCAATAATATTTTCACTACGGTACTTCGTCAAACAATACAATTAATTTACTTAATTTACAGGGTTTTGAAACATGCTTTCAATACGAACTTAACGTTACCTCATGCGACGAAGTTGAAAACTTCACCCCAGATACGCAAATCACTTCGTGTACAAATGGCTATCATTACGATTATGCTATCTTCGGAAAAACTACGATTACTACTGTAAGTACTTCATAGGTTCTGGTAAAAGACTATGTCGAAAACAAGATATTTAAGATTTCTTCATCGGATTAAAGATTCTATAGTCGATAGCATTGGAAACTTTTCAATGTTTTCAAAGGTAAAAGACACTAGCACCACGATGTACGCTGAAGCACATTCTATTCTTATTTGCTGTCATTTTCACGAACTTTCAACTGCACTAAGAAAATATTTTCCATGGTAACAACAATTTTATTTTGCTTTATCTTTGTTTTTCGTTACAGTGGGACCTCGTTTGTGATAGAAGTATATTAAGTGCTGTTGCCACATCTCTGTTTTTCGCTAGGTTCTTTTTGGGTTCGTGGACTTATGGACCGTTAAGTGATTGGTGAGATGTAAACTTAGTGACTGATAGGTGCTCTTTAAGCAAGCAAAACTCGCTTTCTGTGTTCGTGTCCTCTGTGCTGACCTATCAGGCTAAAGAAAAACCTTTTTTGCTGTATGTTGTATTGAATCAGGCCTTTGATATACAGTTTTGTGTTGTATGCTGTAATGTGATATTTCGTAGTGTGCCAGGTCTTCTTATAGGCATCCTTGAGGTTGACTCGTATGTTTTATTTGACGATTCTGACTCGAGATCGGAGTGTTTATCGGTAAATCTTTGATCTTCATTGCGCAAAATAAACAATTTTTTAATTAAATGTTTGGCAGGTACGGTCGAAAAATACCAATGCTGATCTATTCTTTGAGTTTTATTGCTTTTGGAGTTGCTGTATCGTTCATTCCTGTCTTTGAAGCTTACATCGTGCTGAACATATTTGTCGGGGCATTCTGTATTGCCTCCTATGTTGCCGTTTTCACTTACAGTGAGTTAAAGCTAAATAAAGGATTATTATACACTTATACATAAAATTTTAAAATATTTCAGTGAACACAACAAGTAACGCCTAATGACAGTATTGCCAGCTAATCTTGCAACATTAATCTATCAATGTGCAAAATTGAATTAGCCAACTATTTGTCATCTTCTAACTCTTCTTTAGTCCAGAAACATGTACTAAAAAGTGTCTACATAACAGTAACAGTTTGATTTGTTCTTCCGCAGATAAATTTAACAATTTCTCAAAGACAGTATTAAAAGTAATTAAGTAGGATTTAAGTAGAAAGGCAGTATTTAAGTAGGATTTAAGTAGAAAGACAGTATTTAAATAGGATTTAAGTAGAAAGACAGTATTTAAGTAGGATTTAACGTCAACAATAACGGCAACTTCAAAACCATCAGTTCTTGGTAAATTTGGGTGATGCTATATAATTGTAACTTCAAGCAACATTTTTTAGTGATGGAATTGGCTCCAAAAAACTATCGAATTTTTATGGCATTTATATGCCCCCAGACCGCGGCTCTTGGTCATGCTATTCTTCCTGGGGTGGCTTATGCATGTAAAAACTGGCGCCTTCTACAATTGATTTCTGGAGTTATACCGGTCATATTTCTTCCTTTCTATTTCTTTTTGAAAGAATCTCCACGGTAAATAAATGTTATCAACGCAATAAAAAATACAAACCGACAAGTTTGACGTCCTTCGTGGTCGACTCCTGGGAAATCATAACGACTTCCACTGGCAGTTAGGTGGCCAGATCAACCACCAACCCTGCAGCTAAAAAGCAGCTCGAGTCATAAGATGCACAGAGCTGGACAGCGCTGTTTCGAGCTTTTAGCTCTCATCGGCAGCCCTCAGCTTCTCTAACAAAGTTATTCCCCAGCTGGACAAGACTCTTGGCCGAACTGGACAAACCTTAAGGGCTTGCACAGCGGCTGAGGGTTTGTAGGGAATAAACAATTTCTCACTTGTGGTACTAAATCGTTTATTCCCTAAAAAGCCTCAGCCGCTGTGCAAGCCCTTAAGGTTTGTCCAGTTCGGCCAAGAGTCTTGTCCAGCTGGGGAATAACTTTGTTAGAGAAGCTGAGGAATGCCGATGAGAGCTAAAAGCTCGAAACAGCGCTGTCCAGCTCTGTGCATCTTATGACTCGAGCTGCTTTTTAGCTGCAGGGTTGGTGGTTGATCTGGCCACCTAACTGCCAGTGGAAGTCGTTATGATTTCCCAGGAGTCGACCACGAAGGACGTCAAACTTGTCGGTTATGATTGTAGGGATAGCCTATGGCTGTTCTTACTACAAGGGTTCAGCGATTTTTTACTTGTTTTTTTTAGTACCACAAGTGAAAAATCGTTTATTCCCTAAAAAGCCTCAGCCGCTGTGCAAGCCCTTAAGGTTTGTCCAGTTCGGCCAAGAGTCTTGTCCAGCTGGGGAGTAACTGTGTTAGAGAAGCTGAGGGCTGCCGATGAGAGCTAAAAGCTCGAAACAGCGCTGTCCAGCTCTGTGCAAAAAATACAAATTTTTTATTTATGTCACAATCAGTTTTTATGCATTGCCGTTTTAAAATTTACCATTCCCAACAAAAAATTTCATAAATAAAACTGGTTGACGTGGTGATAAAAATCATAAATGCAGTTTGCTTTATGCGGTTATGATCAGTTAATGAACGGATAAAATTTTGCTCTTAAAAAATTGTTTTTAAACGTGTAGTGATACTGTATATTAACTTTAGATGGCTCATAGCTGTGAACCGCGAAGACGAAGCAAAACAAATTGTTGAGAAGTTTGCTAAAAGCAGCAACAAGATGTTTTCAGATGAAGAGTGGAACAGGATAATCGACACAGAAAAAAATAAGGCAAGAGACACTGAGAGTAATTCATATAGAATGATAAACATTCCAATATAATCACATTAATAATGAAAATCGCCTGATCAGTGATGACACATAGTAAACCGATCTCATGCTTTTGCTTCTTTTCGTTTAATGATGTTTAGAAAAAGGATTATAAGACTTGGCAAATGCGTGAGAGAAATGTCAGCCTCTGAAAAACAACTGCTCTACTTTGCAACTAAGGAATTTCTAAGAGCTCAGAATATTCGACACAATAATGGCAATCTGTCAACCATAGAAACAACGTTAATTTGAAAATTTGTTAATTACCCTTAAGCAAAGATTAAGGGTCGTAAGAACCAACGCGAATTAACTTTGAGCCCAGGATTAACGCAACTTTTGGGATAAAGTTTAAACAAGTGGCCGGCCAAATAGCAATAATTAAAAAGTAATTCAAGAATATAGTGTCTCTTAACTTGCAAATTCAGTTTGTATCAATTTAACAAGTTCATTGGTGCAGAAGATAAAAGTTGATAATCCGCGAATCAATATTAATCCATGTAAGCACAAGCGACCCTAATAATATCTCCTTTGCTTTTCAGAAAGCTGAATTTGGAACTGATCGAAAGAAGCACAAATATTTGCTCATAGATCTTTTTAAGCCATTTCGAATGAGAATTGTTTCCCTGGCAATTATGTACAACTGGTTTGCTGCAAGCTTAGTATTTTATGGTTTATCCCTCAACATAGGAAACTTATCAGGTAATTTTCAATAAGTTTTGTGCTCGGCCAATGCAAAACTAATATCTCGCAAAAATTTTACCTGCCCGCAATGTTTAAAAAGCGTGTTACAACAATTTTTGTTCTGTTGCAATTGCTTGCTTTATTCTCTCGTCTTCAGAATAAGATGTTACCAAAGCAGAAAACTTTCTGCCCTGGAATGTAAGGCCTCATCCTAGACCTCTAGGACATCTTGTTATCACTCATTGCCTTGCTTGAAATCGTTAAAAAATCAGTCGGTTACGATGTAATAGTTATTGATCTTGCCACTATATCATGATTCCATTGTTAAAACCTTTAAAAATTGAATGTGGTTAAGATATCCAGTAAAATAACTAAAAGACTTTATTCGAATAAAATTAATTCTTTTCGAATCAAGTTTTTTAGTGATTTTATTGTAAAAGCAGATAAATCAATTGATACTGTGAAAGCAAAATACACAATAAAATAACTAAAAAACTTTATTCGCGGAATCAAGTGTTTTTGGTGATTGTTTGTGAAACTAAATTAATTAATTTTTACTGCGAAAAGCAGTAAGATGTTATATATGGTGTCCATGCTTAGTGATGCTAGCGAAATGCGGTTGAACTAAATGGAGTGCTAGTGTGATACTGGTCGAGAATCCTCTTTCTGGAGACGTTAATGTCAAACTTTGTTCAGAGTAATCTAAGAGGGTACAATGGCAAGTGTAGAAATTACCCTCGTGTGTGGTTTAAAGGTTCGGGTGGGATGCCAGGATAGGCTATGAGTGAATTCAGATGTTGATGAAACACTAGCCTAATGGGAAAGCAGTTGTGAGGGAAGTGGTACCCCATAGTTGTGAAAAGAGTTTATGTTACAAATCTGCTATGTAACTTCTGAAAAGCAGATTACACAAAAAAATCACTAAAAAACTTTATTCAAATAAAACCTATTCCATCCAAATCAAGTTTTTTAGTGATTTTATTGTGTAGTCTGGTTTGATATTGTTGTTAGCGAGCTCTCTGTTGGCTTTTGTTGAGATCAAATTAACTTCGAATATTAAAAATATAGAGTTTTCTGCTGCATCAACTTGACTTCTAAGAAATTTTTGTTAATATTGCGTAATTTAAATTTTAAACCTTTTTTCTTGCAGGCGATCCATACGTCATTGGTGGTATAAATGCTGCAATTGAATTTGTTGGTGTAGGATTAGTTTTGCTATCTCTTTTCTGTGAAAAGCGGCTCTTACTTGCGTTATCTTTTCTGCTTTGTGGTATTTTTTGTCTGGCGTCCATAGTTTGTATTGAGTTAGCTGGTGAAAACGAAGGTAATCAGTGTTTTTTAACTTAATCAAGAGCCATCTTGTAATACATATACTTTATAATCGAAGAAAGTTTTCTGAAGAATGTCTGACGACAGACTAAAAAAGATACTTGAGTTAAATGAAAGATAGAGGCACTTTGCAGCTTTCATAGAAAAAAACACAATAAAAAAAAAAAAGTAAATTCAGTCATTCACAACAAACAAGACTTTAAAAGGCAAAATGCCCTACCCCTAGACCACTCTGTCTGTCGAATAATATCAACAGAATCACATCTCTCTATATAGTTCTGTTTAAAAATTGTTTGTCAATTTGGACCACCGCGGATAAATTGCTCGGGTTAGTGATAAACTTAGTCTTAATCGCCACCAATTTCAACTTTCCTCATGCATTCGCACATTAACCAAATTTATATTTTTGCAGCTCTATCTACTGCCGGAGTTGCACTGGCAATAATTGGGAAACTTGTCATAAGTGGCTCCTTTACTCTGACATATTTGTCAACAACTGATGTATTTCCAACAGTCATTCGGTAAAAGTCACAATTTAATGCTTGGCTTCAACAATCTTTTTTTCAATTAATTTCAAATTTTTGTGACTAATTAGTCAGTAACTTTAGAAGCATAACGATTGTAATTTTTGTTTAATTCAAAAACAAAAACGATTACCAAAATAAAGCAAAGCATGCAATTTATCGTAAAAGTGTTTTACTCTAACTTGGAGCATCTTCAATAAATTAAATCAAGTACAGTAGCCATTCGTTTTCAACAGGTGGCTACGGTTTTGCACAGGACTAACATGTATAAAATCAAAAGTGATAGGAAAATAAAATTTCAATTATTTTAAACCACACATTAAAGAAGAAATAACAAATTATCGAAGTCAATGGAAACCATGCAAGCGTAGATAAGATACGTGCAGGGACAGCTTGATTATTACCATTGTAGCTGAGTTTTAAGGTGTCTAACTACAGACTGCTGTACGTAAAATTGTGCTGTTTATTACGTAATTCATTTTACTGAAGCTGATTTAAAAAAAAAACGCTTCTTGAATAAATTATCATCTATAGCTCTATTTTGACAATCGTTTTTGTTTTCAGGTTGTCAGAAAATGCATTTAAGTGCTGCTGCAGCAATTTTGATTGAATACAATCGCTATGGCGAAATTGTATAAACAACTGAAAACGCACTTTCAATTTTTTGAACCTATTTTAACAAAAACACGGCGTTTGGGAATTGGTGGGAAACAGATCTTTAAACCATTTTTCGTATTTGGTTTATTGCATGTTACAGCAAATCCTATTGCTGATTTTTAATAATATTTCACTTTTAAAAGGATTCAGTGGTGAAATTAAAAGCTAATGGCTCGTTCAGCAATTTCTAGCCAAAAAAAGTAACTCTGTTTTGATCGCTTTTAAACAATTTACAATTAGATATAAGTTGGGGATGTCAATTTGAAATTTAGGCTACTTATTTTACTAAATGAAAAATTTGTTTTCATTTTGTTTCAAAATTTTACCAAATATTAGAACCTTCTAGAATTTTACCAAATATTAGATTGCTTTTTACAAAAGAGAAACAACTTTTGCCCAAAATTTTACCTATCACTATTCTTGATTTAACATAACGGGATATAAAAATATGGCTTCGTATCATTTACGCTTATTTTTTATTCTTATATTGATGCTTGCTTCAGTGGCACTGGAATGAGTCTTGGATCAATGTCCGCTCGAATAGGAAGCATCATCACTCCGTTTACAATTGAACTGCAAAGACAAATTCCATGGCTGACTCAAGTATTTCTAAAGAAAATAGAGAATTACCTCACATTGCACCATGCTATGCTAATCAGTTTAATACAATTATATAGAAATACTTTGGAATTGCTTTCAAAAACTTCGATGTTTACTGTTAACCAGCTAATATTTGCTCCGTTCTGTAACTTTCTAACCGAGATCATTTTTTCTGCTGCTATTCAAAATAAGCTGGCAATATTGACTAGTTTTCTAAATCTATTGCCAGCAATAATTCTAATTCGTTTAATTAGATTTCTTAAGCAGTAAATAAACTTCATTTGAGGAAATCATGCAGTTTTCAAATTCATATGGTTTTGCTAAACTGGTGTTTTTAGGCTATTGCCAATGTTTTGCCAGCTCATACAAGCTGGCTTCGTCAGGACGACGAACGTTAATGACCCTGACGAAGCAAGCCAGTATGGGCAGACGAAACGCTGGTAATGATCTAAAAACGCCAATTGTGTAAAACCTTTTAAATTTAAAAACAGTAAAGCTTTAGTTGAGACATTAAAATCTGTATACGCTTCTTTTCCGAGAGATAGGAGCGGAGAAATTTCGCAGAGCCCCAGTAGCCAAGTACTCCCAAAGACCTGGGTTTAAGAAAAAAGGACAGAGATCGTTTTGCTGAAATGTTTAGAAGATTCTTCAAAAAAAAAATAATCATATCTCTTTACATATTTGATTTTTGTCTCGGTCTTGAGGTGTGAACCAACAGCTGGGCCTTCGCATAATTTTCTTGCCCCCTCCCCAACGAAACAGAACGTGATCTGTTTCGTTGAAGCACAGTCAGAACAAGACAATATTCCTATGAATACATCTTATATGTCGCTCCAGCTGTGTTTACTAGGGTTTAGCAGCCGCCCCATAAATTTGAAAATTTGTTTTGAAAACTTCTACCTCATCTCAAGTTGGAGGCTTCGCACAAAAACCTTTTGGTCAAGTTTCGTCAAAGTTTGTCAATATTTAGGGGTAGCACAGTGACATCAAAATTTTGGTAATTTCAAAAAACATTTTTTCATTTTGAAATTTTGAGAAAGGCTATGACAAGGGTCATAGTCAAGAGATTCCTAAACCGAGAGTGCTCAAACCACTAACACGGTGAGCGTAAATCAAATTCAGTTAAGGGGGTTTAGGACAAGAGCACTTGGGACATTGTTTCACAAAATGAATAATGATTTAATGACAATATGACAATAACAAATCCATTTATTGTCTATTTATCACAAATCCATTTATAGTCATATTGTCATTAAATCATTAATCATTTTGTGAAACAATGTCCCAAGTGGTTGGGTAATTGGGTAATGACTGAATGAGTGCAACCGCAAGTGCAAGCGTCCAAAATGAGCTTTCTCTAAAAAATTTAAGAGTGCAAGGTGCACAGGTGCACAAGGTGCACATCCAGTAGCGTAGCCAGGGGGGGGCGGGGGGCTCGAGCCCCCCCATTGGCTTGTGAAGTATGCAAAATCGCACCATTTTGGTGGTTTTGAGGTCGATTTTTGGTGAAAAATTAAAAACAGCCCCCCTCAAACGTTTGGAGTCCCGAGTTGTACCGAACAACCAGTCTCAATCGGTGAAGACCTTTTTTTTTTTTTTTTTGGAGACCACCTGATTTTGGGCGAAAAAAACCCCTTTGAATTTGAGATTTCGGCCAAAAAATCAGTCTCAAAATCGGTGAAGACCTTTTTGTTTTATTTTTTTTTGTTTTGGAGACCACCTGATTTTGGGTGAAAAAAACCTTTGAATTTGAGATTTCGGCCAAAAAATCAGTCTCAAGTCTCAAAATCGGTGAAGACCTTTTTTTTTTTTTTTTTTGTTTTGGAGACCACCTGATTTTGGGCGGAAAAAACCTTTAAATTTCCGAGGTTTCCGAGAAATTTCGTCTCAATTTTCGTGCAGACCGTGTGAAACTGATTCAAGAGCAATGACAATTCGGGTCGAGGTCGTTTGCGCACTTCTCACTCTGTCAAAATAGCCCCCCCCCCTTTTCCAAATCCTGGCTACGCGCCTGTGCACATCTCTGAGGTTCGAAAATCTCTATAGCCGCTACTTCTCCAAATTGAAAGATCCCAGTTTAGATAAGCAGAATGTCTCAGGAAAAACTTCCAAACAAGCTTTACTTGCCAAAGCAAATGGGAAAAACTAGTTGGACGACCTAGAACTTGATGAATCAATATTACATTAAGGATCTTGGAGATGATTAAAGATAATGGAGATGATTAAAGACTGTGAAGTGTGGTGGCTTAATCTCATGCTGCTCTCCTGCAACCCTCATGATGGAAAAGAGGGCAATGAAGAGTGAGAGATTTTTTCTTTGAAGTTATTGATGTTTTGTACTGTTTCTTTTGTTCGTTTCATTTGTACAAACTTTTCATATCATCTATCAGCTTCTTCACTGCGTGAAGCATCTTTAATTGATGATGTGTAGGAACTCCACCTTCGTGGTGGGCAAACGTGTGCTTTTGATAGTATTTTCATAAGGTCTAGAAATAGTTCCTAGCAGCCAACAGTGAGAATCTACAAATCTAGTAATGCTACGGCTAGCAAATATGCTAATGTTCATGTTTTACAGTGCTTATACTTGGTAGATTGCACTAAACCCAATATCTTACGCAGCAAAACATACCAAATATGCTTTCAGTACGTTGCTGCTGTAACTATAGCTAAGTTAGGACAGCAGCTAAATAGATTTCAATAACTAGGCCTACAGCCTAGTCTGCACCTTCATTCTTTAAGAAAGTAACCTTGTTGGCTAACTTTCACTGAGCTTTACACAGCCAGCCAAAATAGATCGGTCTAACTCAGAGTTTCTGATATATATTTCCAGCAGGGGCGTATTAAGGGAAGGGCATTGGGCCATGGCCCCCCCTTTGGGTCGCCAGGATAGTATAATTAGCATAGAAAAGTATGCAAAATTGTGGCATGGCCCCCCACTTTGTAACTTGGGTAGAAGGTTTGAGCACGGAAACGATGGGCGAAGACATTTTTTTGGCCAAAAACCAGACAAAATTTAAGTGAAGACCTTTTTTTTTTGTTTGGTCTTCACCTAATTTTGGGCAGAAAAACGGACTTGGTGTTGGGCTGGAAAATTTTCATTCTGGTCTTCATTAATCTCAAATTTTCTGCCCACCCCCCCCCTTTCGAAAATCCTGCATACGCAACTGTTTACCAGCATAAAAATGGGATTAATTTTGATCACTATGCCTGAACAAACGAACAAAAAACATAAATGTAAGCAGTTTTAGAAGTTGAAAAGAAGTTTTTTTGAATGTATAAGTACAATTTTGCAATGACGCATTAGTTACAAAAATTTCACATAACATCACCAAGCGACCTAAAATCAAACAAACACCAAATCGTGGGTAAAAAAAGTCTCTGTGCTACCTCTAAACCTCAATTTTTTCCTTCAAACTTCGTATTCTTAATTTTCTTTGGCAACCTCCCATTTTGAAGAAGGTAGAAAAAATTCGAAGAGTTCGCGGCAATTGCAACACTATAGTGTTTCCCTGTTTGCTTGTTATTGTTGTTGATGTTATTTTTTAGACCATCTTTGGTTGCATAGCGTTATTGGCGTTTTTCTCGGCCATAATTCTACCAGTGACACGGCACCAAACTATTTTGACGTCCATTGAAGAAGCTGAAGATTTTTATCAAAAAAACATGACTGTTTTAAATAAAATAACTGGGTGGGTATTAATTAAGTCTTCTTGAACTACATTTTGTCAATGTTGTTGTCAGCAAGATATCAAAAAAGACAATACAACGAAATCGTGCACGAAAATTTTTTGAAGAGATACGTAACGTAATTTATTAGCACATTTTTATAATACTTCAAACACCAGACTTCTACTTAAACCAGGAATCTAATTTGTTTGATAAACAGATGAAAGTCTCTCTGAAGATAAAAACTAAACAAAAAGATTTCATCAATTTCACAATTTTGTTTCTCTAATTTGGCATCATAACATGCTAGAGCCAACCAAAAGCAACGCTGTCAAGTTTATTTAATGTGGCTTATAGAGACAAGTTTAACGTGGTCCTACGACGCGAAGTGAATATGTAGACTGTAGCTTCTCTCCACTCCACAATCCTGCGATTAAGCGGAGCTCCACTAGATGCTTTTGGATTTGAACTGACATAATTTATGATGCATTTCCAATTTCCATGAAAATTTCATTTTCATGGTGCAAAGCAATAAGTTAAGTTGGAGAACAATATAGTTTTGCATTCAAAAGGTCATACAATTCAACAATTGTATGTTGCTTGAGAAACATACAAGATGGCCCGAAAGAATGCAATACAGGCTCGTTTTGGTTTGTGCGCTGCTGACAATAGCTGTGCATTCTTTTGGTTGTTTACAATATTGTGCAACATCCAGTTTAAAAAATCATTTTTTACTAATGAGCTGATCTTAACATGTCATCGTCAATAGCGTACATTAATACATTTGCATCGCTATTCAGAGCTATCTTTTTTAGATCGTCTAGATTAAACGTGATTAACAAGCAGAACGGAGAAAAGGAAGAATTCAAAACAAGCCTTTAACAAAATATCCTACCAACGCCATTGCAACACCGAGATCCTCCTGTTTTAGAACCGCTGCAAGATTAATTTTAAATCTAAAGTCACTAACCGACTTGTTACAAAAATCGCATTGCAAATTGTACGTAAATGTTTATTCCAATGAAATGCAAACCCTGTTGTACACTGCGGTACATCATTCTTATGTACTGTCAATTGCCACACTCGCTTGTCATTTCATTCAACTTTTGAGTCATACAACCGTTCTGCGGCGGGCTACAAAATACGGAACAATATCCAAAATGAAACGGAATGAGTAGGTTGATATTTTAGCCGGTCAAAACAGAAAAAGTCACAGCAGCGACCATAACGTTTAAATTTTTTTCTACGCACGTTTCGCTATCATCCAAAGCATCAACGGACACCTAGCTTCAGTAGAAACGTTCAGTGGAGATGCTATAAGTAAAAGCAAAACAATTCTACAATAAATTTTCATATTTACTTTTATTTCGGCAATCGTTGCGTGTTCTTCAGATTAAACAATAAATCCGACCGTTACGTTCCTCAATCTGTAATTCTTTAAAAATATTGTGCCCATGTTAAAACGTACAATTTGTTGCTTTTTTTTTTCCTTTTTCTGACTCAATGTACTTTAGTTTTTATCTGTTGTTACTTGTGATTATTGTTTGGCGTTCTAAAAATTGAAAAAATGCTAATTCTTGACTAAGCTACTTACGAAAGTTGCGTGCTGATTATACGTATCTAGTATCATGATTATATTTGTCAATGAACGTGAAAGTCGAAGAAGAGCTTAGTTCTAAATGTTCCTAAGTCACATTTTCGAAAAAATTGAGATAACTCCGTAACATTGCTCAAATGCTTGCTAGAAATATCCGTATTACACAATTAAATCAGAAAATGTTTTTAAGTCCTTTTATTACGAAGCGATGTTTTCGTTATCTGGCGAATTTTTGTTCTAAATGATCTTAAGTCCAGCAATTTTGAGCTAAAAGTTTTTAAGTCACATCTGCACATAAGTTGAATTCCAGTAGTGCGGTTGCAAAGACAGATAAGCCTTATTATTTGAGTATTACACCATAGCTGCACTGTTAGAGTTGGAAAAGGAAGGATGTTTTGGTAACAACCATAGGCCTATTTTTCATAAATCATGAATTGCCACTTATTTTACTCTAACTGTAACCCTAATCATATCCTACTTCTAATACGGCCTAGAAGTAACAATACCCCCAGCCCCAGTACCTGGGTACTGTGGTAGCAGCTTATCAATATAGCGTCAATTCCAACGTAGCCACAAGTGGAAGTGCAAGTGGATACATCAGTTAATAAGTCAACCCGGAGAGTAACTCGATAGGTTGTTCAACCGAGCCGATTGACCGCATTTTGACACGTACGTTACAATGGCGAGCACACCAGAACGTTGGAGTGGTGGACGCTCTCCCTTGCGCTGGTTGGAGATGTGGATGTTCCGTCGCCAGCGTAAAGGGAGGGGGATAGTGTAGCCTTAGCTCCAACGTAGCCACAAGTGGAAGAGCAAGTGGATACATCCATTATTAAGTCAACATGGAGAGTAGCTCGATAGGTTGTTCAGCCGAGCCGGTTGACTACATTGGGATGCGTCCTTTTGACATGTACGTTACATGAATATCAATATTCAGTAGCATCTCGCCTGGGACATAGAATAATCAGTCGATTAGCAGATTAATTTCTGTAGGCGTAGGTCTAGCCTAAATGTCTCACAAGCACTTAAGCTTGCCTGTGGGATACCAACTAGGCCTAATTGGGTTTGACTTGCTTTTTTTACAGTATTTTTCTTGCGCCACTTTCACAAATGATGGTACTGTAGCTTTATTGTTTGTAGTCTGATACCTTTGATTAGAAAAGCTGAGGGCTGCTGATGAGAGCTAAAAGCTCGAAACAGTGCTGTCCAGCTCTGTGCATCTGATAGTGATAGGTTAACTGATAGTGATAGGCTGCTGATAGTGATAGGATCACAATATATTTTTGCATTTACACTTGCTTCGGTACAGATGAATTAATCTTAGATGAAGGCTCGTTTCATTTGCATCATAATGCAAGCAGTATTTGTGAGAGGCATTAGTCTAAATAAGTGCTGCCAATCAGGGGCGTATTTAGGGGAGGGGGCCATGCCCTCCCTTTGGGTCGCCAAGATAGTATAATTAGTATAGAATAGTATGCAAAATGTAAGTTGGGCAGAAGGTTTGAGCACACAAAAGGCAGGCAAAGACCTTTGTTATTGGCCTGCACCCAAGTTTGGGCAAAAATCGGACTAAACTCGGGTGAAGACCTTTTTTTTTGGTCTTCACCTAGTTTTGGGCAAAAATTCGGACTAAATTTGAGTGAAGACCTTTTTTTTTGGTCTTCAACTGATTTTGGACGATTTTCTTTCTGAACTTTGTTCTTCTCAAATTTTCTGAAGTTCCTGCTCCCCCCCCCCCCCCCAAAGCATATAAAACAGGGTTTTAAACTACTCAAGAACTGAAGTAGAAAATTTTGTTTGAAAAATTTGTTCCATTTCACTGGTGCCTGCATCATTACACATCACAAGTCAACTACATTAAGCCACAAAACTCTCATGTTGTCTGCTTTCTGGTTTATGAACTTTCCTTTACCCCTGACTGGTGTCTCCCAAGAATACTACAAAAGGCAACTGTGGATCCACAATTTGTGTATTCACGATTGTGTCAACGATAATGCGATGATGTTCTTATATGCAAAACACTATCCAGGTAAAGGAACCAATGAGGTTAGACCTGTTTAGATCATTATATATCCACCCTACCTCCAACGATAAAAAAATTAAAGGTATTTGCTGACAATTGTTTCTCCCAGAACAAAAGCAAAAACATATCCTGGCATACCTCTGCTCTATGATTCATAAAAATCTTGAGGAAATCCAAGTTTTGAATCCTCTTTCAGGTCATAGCAGATTACCCTGCGATCGCGACTTTGCTAGCATTGTAAAAAATAGAAGAAAGAATAGAGTTGTAAAGCCATTTGAATGGGTAAGTTTGTTTAAAGAGACTGACATATCGACCCCATTCGAGACTGTTTTTGTAGAGCATCTTCTTACAGATGACATGACACATGACGGTACTCCTGTTGTTAAAGTCAAAGACTTTAAAAAAGGCTTTGACCCATTCTTGTGGCCAGCTAGCGGCATTGCTATAATGAGAGGTTTGTTGTTTAGAAGAGGCCAAAATCCAAGATGTTACTCCATGACTGGAGATTACCAACTGAAATTTGCTCACTGAAACGAGGAAAAAAGTTAAGAGAACTATTGTGAGCATTCAGTAAGCTACTGCCAGCACACCTCACGTTCCTCAACATCAAGAAAGCAAAGTTTGATGACATTGTAGCCTTACTGGGCCATGTAACCATTCCAAATGACGTAACATTTTACAACACAATATCAACACAGGCAGAGCAGCACCAAGAGAGTGATGATGATGAAGATATTGAATAACTTTTTGGCGTTGCATGCTCGCACTGTCATATTCGGCCTTTCAGAACGTCGTTATGCGGTTTTTAAACGTATTGCTTCTCCGCTTTTTCTTATTTTAACAGCATGGTTGTATCACATGGCGAAGATTTTTTTTGCAACATGATTTTTCGTCTAAACTAACTCCAGCTGTATATCGCTGCCAGGCTTGGTTAGACGTAAAGATTTTAGAAGTATAGGATGTGTTGAATGATTTTTGGCGAGAATAATATCAATAAGCGAACTTGCTTCAGGTTAGAATCGAACACGGCTCCCAAGCAATAAGATAGAAAAGTTCAACATCACCACTGCTATACCAGAGATAGAGATTTCGCTTGCACGATACTGTTATCCTGCTGCAAGTTAAAAGCTTTACCACCTTAACCTAATAGCAACTGATGATCATCATCATCATATTTATTTATTTACCAAGTGACGTCATATCACAAGAAAAAACTGCAACTTCCTCTAGGTCTATCACCAAAGCATCGAAATATGCAATTCCTTTAAAACCAAACACACAAAACTTGCAGAGTCAAAGCGATATTTAGTCACTTGGTGAGGAGACAGCGAAAGACCGAAAGGTCATCTAAGTCTACTGCCACCTCACCAAGTTTTCCACAAAATGGGTTTATTTCATCTGCTTCGTTGTTAAAACGTTGTAAAATGAATAAAAAGTTAACAAAGTCTACATCATAAAAGTAATCCTGAAGAGAGTTGCTTTACACTTTTTGTTAAGTTTGATGGAAAAAGTTGCTAAGTCACAGTTCGGAATAAAAGTTCCTAAGTCCACGAAGCAAATGACGCCATAATTCATTATGACGTCATCGTGACGTCTTAAATTTATTGCAGAAAATCAATTTACATGAGAGCAATACAAAATAGTAAGTTTTGGCTTCCCAGCTGCTTTACCCTGATTTGCCAAGCATTTGGAAATTTGTAAATGTGATTTACTCAAAACTGACATTATGTGACTAAGGAACATCTAGAACTAAGCCCTTTTTGTGCCCATGTTAAAACGTACAATTTGTTGCTTTTTTTCTCCTTTTTCTGACTCAGTGTACTTTAGTTTTTGTCTGTTGTTACTTGTGGTTATTGTTTGGCGTTCTAAAAATTGAAAAAATGCTAATTCTTGACTAAGCTACTTACGAAAGTTGCGTGCTGATTATGCGAATCTTGTATCATGATTATATTTGTCAATGAACGTGAAAGTCGAACGCAAGTAATACTTACAGATACTAAAATTGAAGTAGTTGAATTAATAACAAGATGTTGTCTATAATATTGTTCTTGATATGTAAAGTCAAAAAATTTGGCCGACAGTTCGGGCGCGTTTCGAGAATGAAATTGAGCCCTTAAGTACAATTTGAGTGAAAATTTTAAGTGTTAACAAAACCTCAAATACTGATTGCATCCCGACTTAAATTTTAAAGTCAAAATTAGGTTCCTCAATCCAACTTTTAAACCTCTAAAGTAGAAATAAAGAAATTCATTTTCTGTTGTTGTTGTTTTTCATCTGATTACATTTTTTGCAATTTAGACTTGGGATTAAACGGGCATTCATGTCGAAAAAAAATTTGTTCGGTTTTCTTTCAAAAACTTTTGAAATATACGAAGATTATCTTCACCAAATTTAAGCTTTTACAACATTTCGTTCTCAAGATATGACACTTTAGATTTTACCTTAAAAAGGCTTTTTCCTCTTAGAAATTTTACCAGGGTTGCCAACTACAAACAAAATTTCCAAAAGTTACTGCATGTTTGTAACTTTCTATGAGTGCTTTCGCCAGTGTTGTTGTCAAAACAATGTAAAGAGTTAGAATTATAGTAAATTAGCTTGCTTTTCAACCAAATTCAAGCCAATAACTTTCTAAAAGTTAATCTTCTGTCACAATACTGGCAAAATGGTAACAATGAAGTAAGAAAACAAAATGTTGTCTTTGAATCGCAATATCTTGAAAACGGGAAGACGTCGAAAGTCCAAATTTGGTGAGACTCTATTTTAAGCTTTTCCCAACACTTTAGTCACCAGGGAAAAATTTGACTTCAATGCCTTTGTAAGTTCGCTAGAAAAAAATGGCCTTAATTTTAATTTATTGATAAGGAAATAAAATTAATAAAAGATTGCTGAAACAACATATGTATTAATTTCAGGGTTGCCGCAGAAACTGCAAAATCAATTTCCTGGATTTTTTAGGGTCATTTTCCAGGACTGTTTATGTTTTTTGTTACAGAACTTAAAATTGAATTTTCACTGTTACTCTTTCATGTACCTACTTCTTTGTACTTGTCATTGACAAAAAATGTTGATGAACAGCATTTGCATTCCTTGTACTGACTACTAGCCAGGTTCATAGCCAGAAATCTGCAATGGAAGGGCTGCACTTGGCGGTATGGGGGCAGAGCCCCCAGCCGATGGAGGCCATTAGGATCATGAAGGCAAAGCCGTAGCGCCCGAAGTTTTTTGCAATAATAACTTAATTTTTGTCCTAGTTTAGTGAAGATTAATGCTTTTAAACCCAGGCATTGAAATTAGCACTGCAAAAACATGATTAAACTGGTTGCATAAATGGGCTACAGTATGTGGGTGATGGCTAATGATAAAACTTCAGTTCTAGCTTTATTTCCTGCCAGTAAACGATAAAATACTATCATTTGAGAAAGGCTGAGCTTATTTGCACGCTGCTAACCTAGTCCTAACCCAAACCTTACCCAAACTGTAAACCTAGCTCTAACCCTAACGTTAATCTAAACCCAGACCCTAACGATAATAATTTCAAAAATAAAACAGTATTTGAGCTAACGAGCATCCACTCTTGTTCTCTTATCAGCAGAGCTCAGTTGCATGCTAGAGCGCTAATAGGCACTTCCTTTGAAAAACCTTACTAGCAATAATCCAAATCGTTTGTATTTTATACTGCTAGATAAAGTTATTTGGGAGGAGGGGCTAATGAAACGAGATTTGAGAAAGGTGATTGGTAAAAAGCTGAATTAAATACCGAATAGACCCCTTATATATTTTTTTAAAGCCTACGTTAAGTATTTTGCACCAAGCGATCGACTTGATTGTTGATTTTTAGCCATTTTAGTTAGTTGTAACTGATTTTATTCTTGACCAATATCAACCCCTCCCCTAAATAATGTTTCAAAAGTGACTTTAAATTACTTTAGAGTCCATATTACTGCAAAAAACTGGCTCAGAAGTAGGCCTATAGAGCGAAAACCGTCAAATTTTTCTTATAGTGCATTTTGGTAAACGGGCCTATGGGGGCCTATACCCCGCTACGCTACTGGGAATAAAACTGCTACTAGAGTATCGCATGGCTATAAATTACTTTTCAACAATTCACTCTATCTAATAAAATTCATAATTTATACATAGGCTCCTGTACTGCAACGTGCAAATTTTGTTAATTTAACAATTTAACAATGAAGTACTTATTTGCACGCTAGCGTACAAGAAAGAACTGCTGAAAGAGAATAAGATAACAAAGAACAGAAGAATGGGTGCTCGTTTACAGCACTCTTCTATTTTTAAAATTATTGCTAGGGTTTTGGTTAAGCTTTTAAGATTGGGTTAGGATTAACGTTAGGGGTAGGGCTAGGATAGCGATTTTTTTTTTGTTCGTGCACCATTGTGTTTTAACTAATAAGCATTGTCTTGTAAAAATACAATAAAGCTTTTTAAAGAACCTTTATCATGCAAATTAATTTAACAATGGCTTTGTACAACTGCAAGGTACCAATTAATGAAAAAAAATCATATTCTATCTGCTAAATCACGGGAAAACTTTTCAAATACTTTTCAGGACTTCCAGGACTTATAAACAAAAATTCAAGGACTTTCCAGGACAGCAAAAAAATCCAGGACTTTTCCAATATGTGGCAACCCTGTAATTTATTGATTATGAAAGAGCAAGGTGAGCAATACCGAGAACAAAAGTTACTGCGGTATTTCTTAGTACCGATTCTCGTACCAACGATACTTTTTTTAAAATGGTACCCAAGTTTCGGTACCGCAGTGCTTTTTATAAAAAATTTGGTAGTTTCAGTTTTTTTGTAATCAATCATCAATTTAAAATCAAACTATCTCTCTCTCTTTGGAGCAGAGCTAATGACTTTTTAACTCCAAAATATACAGCTACGGTTCGCTCCAAAGAAGGGTTCAAAGTGTGCTTGCCAACTATGAGTACGTAACTGCAACATCTCAGCATCCGCAGTTCCGTGTTATCTGTGATGACGATCCTAGACGAAACTACTAAAACTCCTTTGTGTGCTAAGTAATGCAGCTGATGGTCAAAGCCGAAGTAGTCGATTGTTTGCAAGCGAAGCTGGAGCGCAAGATGCTAATGATGAGAGAAGCGATTTTAACGAAAATGAACATTCGGATGAACTTTTTTGATTTTTTACACAAAAAAAGAGACAGTGCTAGTGCTATAAAGATTTTTGAAAGGTTCGTCGACCGAAAGCCTCAACGGCAAAGTAGGTCATCTACAGTCTAACTTTTAAAATGATAAAAAAATTTTCTGAAGCTCTTTTGGTGTTCTAGGCTAGCTTTGAGAAATCACTCAGGTGCTACTCAAAAGACTAACTTTATTGCCGACGTTTCGCTAGTTAGAAACAACTAGCTCATCAGAGCACTGCTACCAGTAGTGATGGCGAATCGCCATCAACTTCCGATAGCGAAAAAACAGAAAAACGATTCCACACATTGGAATTTTATTGCTCGTTGATGTTCGTATATTCTAGAGTTGAGGTTCCGTTTGATTTGTCCGATGTAAACTAAAGCACGATTCTGACAGGGAACTTTGTAAACCAAGTTATACTTTTAATGATTTATTTGATCGTTTAGGGAAGAAATTTGCCAATTGTTAAAAATGGTTTGAACGCCACTTTACGTAACACCGGTTTCCAAAAGTGTTCGCTTGATTTTGTCTGATACACCTTTGATGTAGGGTAGGGTTGTGAATCCAGAAAAAGTTAATCGAGTACTAGCTGGCTTGTCGGTTTTACTCATAGAAAAGGGATGAGTAAATCTACTAGAGAAGACATTGAGAGTCAATGTTTTCCTGGTGAGATCAAGATGAAATTTGCGTTCAGATGGTTTTTAGATGTGGGAGTAGATTCGGTGATACAAGGTTCTAGCAACAGCCAACTTATGGTGTAAGAGGTGGTGGGAGTCGAATTGCAGATAACTGTCGGTGTGGGTGGATTTGTGATAAATTGTGGTCCAGAGTTTGCAATTAACAGTACGGTTGACGCGAACATCCAAAAACGCTAAAGAGCTGTTATCCTCCAATTCCAGTGTGAACTTAATATTGGGGGATATAGAGTTAACATGATGGTGAAAGTCATGAATTACTGACAATTTGATTACACAAAACACATCATCAACATAACGTAGCCAAATTCTTGGGGGTTCTCGAAAAGCAGTGAGGACTTGACGCTCAATGTTTTCTATGAAAATATTAGCTAATACCGGTGAAATACAAGATCTCATAGGAGCACCAAAAATTCACCGATACAAAGTGTCGTTAAAAGAAAAAACAGAGGAATGGAGACACAGCTCAACACATTTTATGACATCACCAGCTGTTAAGTTTGTACGCTCATGCAGCTAATCATCAAATTAAGTATCCGACAAAATCAAGCGAATACTTTTAGAAACCGGTTAAAGCAGTTCAAACTATTTTAACAATTGGCAGATTTCTTACCTAAAAGATCAAATTAATCATAATGAAAAGTCCAGCTTGGTTTACGAAATTTCCTGTCAGAATTGTGCTTTTATTTATATCGGACAAATCAAATGGGACCTCGTCAAATCTAGAATAAAGGAGCATCAACGAGCAATAAAATTTCAACGGCCCGAGAAATCAGCACTTTGCCAGCATTCTATGGAAAACGATCACCTCATTGATTGGTCTGAAGTAAAAATTTAAAAAGTGGAACATGATTACTCGAAGCGTCTTTTCACTGAAAGTTGGTACATCAATGAAAAGCCCCAAGTGCTCAATATAAACGATGGGTTATCATTCCCTGCTGTTTACGGAAAGTTGCTTAATTCCCAGTGTTAAACTTCATCTGGTTTATTGTTTTTTAGTGTTAAGTTCTAACGTATTTTGCTACACGGCTAATTCGGAGAAATTAATTTCATAAAAACCGCTCCCTTTTATTTTTGTACGCACCTTTACATTACCTGTATGGCGTATCCTATCATAATAATCAATTTTATTGGTGCCTTGCTTGAATTTTTTTCGCTAGTTATTCTACTAAAGCAGTGTGTGGGATCGTTTTTCTGTTTTTTGCTATCAAAAGTTGATGGCGATTTCCCACCACTACTGGTAGCAGTGCTCTGATGAACTAGTTGTTTCTAACTAGCGAAGCGTCGGCAATAAAGTTAGTCTTTTGAGTAGCACCTGAGTGATTTCTCAAAGCTAGCCTAGAACACCAGAAGAACTTTAGAAAATTTTTTTCATTTAAAATGCCTGGTTTACAACCACATCACTTTTTTTCAAAATGATGTCCTGAAAACTCTCTTTATTTAATTGATATAAATATAAATCTGCACTGCTTTTAAGTGCAGCGATCGAACGAGTATTCTCTGCAGGGAAAGATATAACCCTAGTTTACTCAGGGTATTTGACCATTGACCAAAGGCATTTTACACGAGGGGCAAAAATGCTCCCCTATCCAACTCCTCAATTAAAAGTCATGGTTACACCAAATTTGGTACGCAGGCTGTCTTCACCAAAAGTTTTTAGACAAACTGGTTCTAAGTTCACGGCGTCATCATAAATGACGTTACAGACAGTTCAAATTCAGTACATTAGTTTGCTTTTTGATACTGAATCATAAAATGCCTAAGTTAACCTGGTTACGTCACAAAAATGTCTTATGATGTCATTTAAGTTACGTATTGGCCAAAAATGCTCAGAATTTTAAAAGTAACCGTTACCTTAGCAACTTCAAATTTTTATGAGTTGTATGCAACAAAATTTGAATCAAAGTCAAGTTGAGTTGAAGAAAAATATTTTTCTCAAGAGATTTATTACGAAAAAACCGAGAGGGGACAAAATGCCCCCCCCCCCCCCCCTTGAGTAAAATAGGGTAAAAATCCAAAAGAGTTGGTTAAGTGGCAAATTGACGATCTAATTTTTCTCAAGGTAAATACTTAATGCTCGTAATCTTGGTTTGTCGTGATTTTTTTTTCTCTAGAAATTACAATTTTTTTACAACAAACGTTCTTTAAAGACTTTAAGACAATTAAGTTGAATCATCAAACAGTACCGGTACCGAGTTCGGGTTCTGCGGTACTTTTTTACAATAGTACTGGTACCTATACTGACGGTACTTTCTTTAAGCAAGTACCGGTACCAGTACTGCGGTACTTTTAGAAAGTACCGTGCCCACCTCTGTAAAAGACATCTACAGCAAAGCTTAGTGAAAACAAATCTTTGACAGAAAAAAAATGACCGAAAAGTTTGACGTCCTTCGTGGTCGACTCCTAGGAAATCATAACGACTTCCACTGGCAGTTAGGTGGCTAGATCAACCACCAACCCTGCAGCTGCAAAGCAGCTCGAGTCATAATATGCACGGAGTTGGACAGCGCTGTTTCGAGCTTTTAGCTCTCATCGGCAGCCCTCAGCTTCCCTAACAAAGTTATTCCCCAGCTGGACAAGACTCTCGGCCGAACTGTGCAAGCTCTGCCACTGTGCAAGCCCTTAAGGTTAGTCCAGTTCGGCCAAGAGTCTTGTCCAGCTGGGGAATAACTTTGTTAGAGAAGCTGAGGGCTGCTGATGAGAGCTAAAAGCTCGAAACAGCACTGTCCAGCTCTGTGCAGAAAAAAATGATTGGGAATGGCCAAAGGTCAAAACGATGCGGCGAAAAAAATTGTAGAAAAATATTCCAGTTTTTGTCCAAGCATTACATGTGCTTGTGCGGTGGCAAAAGAAGTCAAATTTGAAAACTTAAAAAAGCTTATGCAAGAATTAAATCTTCGTACGGCAATTGGTACAGTCCAAATGCATTTACAGAAGAATTGGCTAACAAGCCTCATATGCCGTTTAACATCCCAACATGGTGATTTGATCAAAGATTTTCAGTAATGCTGAGCATGGGGATTCCAGTACGTATACAAATCACACCTCATTAAAGGTTGCGTTAAAGCAAGCCATCACTTCGATTACGTTAAAGTGATTCGGTTCAAATTATGACTATTAATACTTCAAAGGCATTCACGCAAGTAACGCTATATTGACATATATATATACGGCTATTATAGGTTGTTAGGCTGCGAGGATTCAAATAAACTCAACTAGGACAGTTGCAATGGGATTTCGTAATTATGAAATTTTCATATACCTGCTGCAAAACTATAAATTTACTCTTGAATATTCAATAAAAAGCAACGAAAAGTTTTGTAAAACAACAAACATTTTCAGAGCTTTCTCGTTTTGTAGTAGATTTTGGATGAAGTTTTTGTAATTGGCCTACTGCTCAACACTCCATTCATAAAATAAATTCGACCTACAACCTAGTCAAGAAAATTTAGTGTGAATAATGAATTTGAGCAACGTTGCATAACTTTTTCTACAATCCTTGAAACTTGCAATAGCGATGCAATATTTCTGCAAAACTGTCTTTAAAAATGAGAAACCAATATCTATTAGAAAAGAAATACATGAAATATAGTTGCAATAGATGCAAAGATATAGTTGCAATAGATGCAATTCCTCAAATCGATACAGGTAATTATTTTTAAAGCCAGTTTTGCAGAAATATTGCAAAGCTAATACAAGTTTCAAGAATCGGAAATAATTAGTACCAACAATCACTTAGAATTGTGGTTCCAACCAGGGGTCCACGCTCCCCAATGGTACGTGGAAAGCTTGCTGGGGGTCCGCGAGTGCATTGAATTTGACTGAATTAATCAACATCTTTTCTGCTCCTTGTTACCTTTATCCAAACTCAGAGACTGAAATCAATCGCTGAACCACCCTTTATGATGTCACAATTTTTCCCAGTTTTACCTCAAGTATTAGTTACTAAAAGCAGTAGATCAGAAGATCAGCATTGGCAGTTCAGACACAACATAACTTGCAGGACAATGTTTTGGTGCAAAAAAAGACAACAACAGGATTCTCATTAAATTGCACCAGTGCATCTGCATTCGTTTAAAGTTGCTTTTCTGATTGTTCTAGAACATAAAATGTTATGCTTGAGCAATTTGTAATTTGATTGTACTTACAAATATTGCATGTAAAATTCGCTGGCATTTGTAAAAGTAAGCGTAGTTAACCAAATTATTTGTTTTAGGTCGGTCATAAATGGAGGGGTCCGAAAGCTTGATATAATTATTTGAAAGGGGTCCATAACTAAAAAAGGTTGGGAACCACTGATTAGAAGCAGTGGCGTACGCAGGATTTTTCAATGGGGGGGGGTTTTCAAAAGTGACATCAAAAATTTTTTCGCGATCTATACTTTGGCGAATAAATAACTTAGCGTAATGTAACAAGATGGAGTCAAAGTGACACAGTGCGTAATGCAAATCAAACTTTTCAAACAACAAACAATTAAGCATATATTTATAGGTTTGCAACATAAGGTTTGCAACTGAACGATGAAGAAAAAATTGCTCGAAACAAAAGCTACAAAAACCCATATGATTATAAACAGTGCAAAACGTGGCAAGCACATAGCTAGAAATTCGCAATTGAGGGGGCTGTTTTGGGGGTCTGGGGGCGGAGCCCCCAGCAGCCGGAGGCTATTGGGGGTCTGGGGGCAAAGCCCCCAGCCGCCGGAGGCACGGGGGTTTGGGGGCAGAGCCCCCAGCGCTTGAAAATTTTGCATTTTTTTTCAAAAATAACCTAATTTTAGGGCTGTATTGATTAAAAATAATGCTTTTAAAACGTGGCATAGAAATTCATAGTGCAAACCTGATTGAACTGTTTGCATAAATGGGCTATGTGGAAGGTGGCTAATAGTAAAATTTTAGCTCTCTTGTTTACATGCTGGTAAATCATAAAATCCTATAGTTGAAGAAAACTCACACAGAGTAATTTATTTCGTCTATATTTTATAGAGAAAAATAGATGGGGGGGAGGGGCTAACGGAAAAAATTTTGGGACAGGTGATTGGTAATTAAATAGTACTAAGTAGCCCCCCCCCCCCTATTCCCAAGTATATAATATGTTCGCTGATGAAACCAATGTTTAGCATTTTTACAATAGCGATCAAATTTGATTGCTTACTTTTGGCCATTTTTCAAAGTTTTCATTGATTTGTGGGTTTTGTTTTTGAAAAATTAGCCCCCTCCCCCCTAAATATATGTTTCAAAAGATGTTGTTTAAATCACTTTTTAGTCTATTCCATTGCAAAAAACAGTCTCAGAAGTGCAAAAAACGTAGTATTTTTCTTATTCTGCATTTTGGTTGACAGGCCAATGGGGGATCTATAACCCCCCCCCCCCACCCCCCGCCTACGCTACTTAAAGTTACTCTGACTCGTAACACGACATTCCAGAGTTTCACTATTACACTTAGCCGCTTACAATGTTGCATTAAATAACAAAAAAAAATATTTATTATAATTAAATATTTTGTATTAATAATATGAGAGTAAAGAAGGAGCTTGTTTGTTTTGCGCAATAAAACGAGATTTTGAATGATATACGTCGGATTAATAGGGAGGATGGTTTAAACCCCCACCCCCCTGTGTACGCCTTTGCGCGTAAGTGAGCTATGTGGGCGGTGGCTAATGGTAACATTTCAGTCCTCAAATTTACAAGCCGGTAAATCATAAGTCATAATTTGAAAAAACTCACGAGCATTTATATTCTGTATTTTATAGAATGAGACAGTTGGAGAAAGGGGGGTAGAGGGGGGCGAATGGAACGAGATTTGAATGGATTAATTATTAACTAACACAGAAACCCCATCTCCATATTTTTGATGAAGCCAATGTTAAGCATTTTTAGCGGTTAAATTTGCTAATTTTGGCAATTTTTTGAAGTTGTTATTGATTTATAAACCCTATCTTCGACAAATTAACACCCCCTAAGAAACTTTAAATGCTTCAAAAGTTGCTTTAAATCATGTTGGAGTCCGTGTCATTGCAAAAAAACAGGCTCAGAAGTGCTAAAAACGTGATATTTTCTTTACTGTGCATTTTGGTCGACAGACCAATGGGGGGGGTTTGAACCCCCAAAACCCCCCCCTTGCGTACGCCCCAGAAGGATATCTTCACAAATGGATACCCTTGACGCACTTCTAAAGCACGTTTTGCCGAAATACTGCAGCGCTATTGAAAGTTTCCAAAATTGGAAAAACTTCCAAAGCCTTGCAAGCTGCCAATATCAAGAATTTAGCAATCTACGTAGCACGCTAAGTTAAATATGTTTTTAAAGCTCTATACTAAAAACTCTTAAACGAACAAAGTTCAGAGCATCTTTGCACAGGTACACGAGTTAACTAAAATGGCAAACAAAAGAGTCAAATTAAAATTTTAATTAATTTAAGTTAATGATTAGAAATGTGAGAAGTCAATTAAAAGTTATTAAGCCGTTGTAGATCGTATTGTAGCTTACGCATACAGAAAGGCTATTTGCGATTACCAACAAGTAGAGTTTAGAGCAAAACTTATTAATTTAGCAATACTTAAATAATAGTGCAAACTAACAGACGTTCAGATCTCACTTAGATTATGATCTCACTGTTGTGATCTGAGGTCTCCCTATTGCATCTTACAATATCATCTTATAAGGTCAAACCAAAAATATCAAACATTCTCAGCTTTCAAGCTTTATGTTTTGCGTTAAAAAACATAAGTCAGAAAAACCACTTTACTGACTTATGGTCAAGCATCTTGGAAAATAAATGTTATCGTGGTCATCACCGAACTCAATTGAATTTAATCGGATAGGACTACGCGCTAGGGTCGTTGTGTGACTGAGTTTTAAATTATGGAGGAAAAACCACGCGATTTTGATGACTTTATGGAACAATATGTCGGTTTTAGTCGGTACCAAATATTTCTCTGCATCGGTGCGTTCTGGTTAGCTTACTCAACTGAGGTAGTTGCGCAAATAGCCATCTTTCTGAGCGGTGTTCCTGATTTCAGGTAAGAAATTTTATCAACTGTTGCGATGTAACTTGGTTGGTATAGGATGTTATAGGCTCCACTCAACAACTGTTGGCTCCAGATTCGATTTCCTGACGTTTTTGTAAAACTAAGTATTGGATTGCATAGTATAATGTGCGTAATGCATTCATTCGTGTGCATCGACCCAAGCACGCTTCAAGTGCGTGTGTGAACCCTACCGTCCGTCTTACCATGACCACCAACGCAAAGCACCTTTTGGGTATTGTTTGCAACTTTTTTTTTGCATCGACCCAAGCACGCTTCAAGTGCGTATGTGAACCCTACCGTCCGTCTTACCATGACCACCAACGCAAAGCACCTTTTGGGTATTGTTTGCAACTTTTTTCGTGAGAGTGGACCACTGCAATGGGTAAATTGTTTGGCTTCAATGAGAAAGGAGGTAAAGCATCCATCTGCTAGGATGATGTGCGAAAGACAATGAATAATCTGAAACCTATCTTCACCAAATATCACCAGCTTCTGAGATATTTTATTTCAAAATAAGGAGATCTCCCCAACAGTGTTGCCAGTTAGAATTTCATTTTTCCTAAAATGATGTTTATTGTAATCTTTCACATTGGTTTGAAACCTCTTGAATGCAAGGCTTAAGCATGAACTAGTGTTACAACAGAAATACGTTCACAATTTAAATAGTATATCCCAATTCCTAGAAAATTAGATCTCAAATGGTAACACTGTTGGGGAGATCTCCCAACTTTGAAACAAAATATCTCAGAAACGATAGATCGTGCAAAGCTAAAATTTAGTAAAAAAATGTGTTAGATGTCTTTTTAATTGTTGCACATATTCCCAGCTGGATGCTTTACCAACTTTAAAGTATCTTGCCCATAGACACAAAGACAAATTGCCAGTTCTGGAATTGAACCGGAAGACAGCAATCTTTTCGATTACTAATCTGACGTTCGACGTACTGAGCTACCGCGAACCGTGCTCGACATTGTTTAATGATATTTTTTCATTATTATCTTGGTTTTAGATGCTCTATTCCCGCTTTAGACAACCCAGAATGCGACGTAAGTGAGAGTGAAATCAAAAAATTAATTCCATTTGACGAAAAAATGGAGGTGAGCAAGTCAAGTACACTATGTTTTTCTTTAGACATGTAGTCAATGCTGAATTAAAAATTATACCATTGTGTTTACGTATTGGAAAACACATCTTTATATCTTATAACATTGGCCAATCGAACTTCCAATCTGATATAGCTTGAAATCGATAAATCATTAAAAAATGAGTAATTTATTGGGTCAACAGCATAAGTCCTTAAAATATTAAGATTTAAGCAAGGATACATTAATTGAGACTTTGCGTGCGCACGTGGAACCTACGTTTTTACTCGGATATTTTGATAGATGAGCATTGAAACTTATTTGATTGGCTTATAACTAAAAAACAGTTTAATCTAGAAAGTTGAATTTTGGATACAACAGGTCAATACGTAAATAAGTAAAAGCGTTATGTATTCCAATTTTGGGGATCCTAGTCGCGTGATCGTGATTTAAAAAACCCTAAACCGAGGAAAAAACGGCAATTTTAGGTCGAAAATTTATATTAACTCGTTTATAACTTAAAAACGGCTGGAAGTGAAATGTTAAAATTTGACTACAACATGGGTGCAGATGAATCCTTTACGTTCACCAAGTTTGGAGCGGCCGGTCACATGACTGCAATTCCAAAGGCCGAAAATTGGCAAATTTAAACATGGTATAATACGGTTTAAACTTTTTTCGATTTAAATATGGTATATTTCGGTAAGCGCCAAAATTGATGAAAAAAAGTTTGTGGTTTTTGAACACACTATTAACCACTTTTTTTCTAGTTATGTAGGTTTACCGCAGCTTGAATACTATTTATCTTTTTTTTTTATTCTTCCAAGACGATCCACTTTTAAACAGCTCAACGCACAATCTTCAATATTTGAGCGGTTGTAGATAAGAGGAAGGACTAGGTCAGGCCAAATATGGAGGATGCCACGTTGGGGGGGACTCCTCAAACAGCCCTCCAATTTTTTTCTTAATTTTTAGGCGAGTTTGAACTAGATGGGTAAAATTTTTAGCAATGGTAGGTAACACAAAGAAGTAAAACATTACAAAAGTTGAGGGTGCCACTATGGGGAATCCCCTCCTTAAACGGGCCCTCCAAAAATCAAACTTTTCAGGCCCTTCTTAACGCTAAGCATGAAATTTTCAGAATAGTAAATATAAATGAAAGACATATAATATGACAAAATTTGGGCCTAACAAAATAGAGGGTTCTCCTTGAACGGGACCTCCAAAAATAAAACTTTTTAATAGCTTAAGCTAGACACATTAAGTTTTCAAGATAAGCAAATGCAAAGGAAAGATAAAATTTCACAAAATTTGGGGGTACCACAATAAGGGGTTCTCTCTAAACAGGGCCACCAAAATTAAAAGCTTTTAACCACTTGAGTTAGACTCATAAAATTTCAGCATAGTTAAATATAACAGGAAGTTATAATACGACAAGTTTGGTGGAATCAAAAATGAGAGTTCCCCATTAATTGGGTCCTCCAAAATTCAAACTTGTCAGCAGACACATGAAATTTTCAGAGTAGGGAAATATGAGAGATGAAATATTACAAAATTTGGGGGAACCAAAATAAGGGACCTCGCCAAACGGGTCCTCTAAAACTCAAAGTTTTTGGTAAATATCAATTTTTGGTAAATAGTTGTTTGACTTTAAACATTACACCTAGAGTTCTAGGAAGCTTAGAATGGAGAAAATTAATATGAGTTTTGAATGTGAAGTTATCGTAAAGTTAGACTCTGCACTATCACTTTGAAATAAAAGTTTGATTTTTTATTTTTAAGTTTTGCTTGTGTAGTTTTCCATGCTGAGGCAGGCATTGCTTTGATTTGGTTCGTTATTTTTGAAAAAATCTGTAGAACAGTTCATACATGTTCTTTTAAAAAATTATTCGTAAAAATATTAATAAGCTGAGGTTGTAGAATTGATATTTACAATAATGTGTCAAACTTCATGTCAGGATATGTAAGTTACAAAATGTACTTACAAGATGCGGACAAAAAGCGCATACTTTTTCATGGAAAAGCAAAAACGTAAAAAAAAACGGGCAAAAAGGACGAAAAACGGATACTATGTAAATTCACCTTTAAAATGGCCCTGAATAATTTGTTTGTTCTTCTTATTTATTATATCAGCTGATGCAAACAACTTTTGTAACAGTGGCCTTTTTTTCACAGGAATATGAGACATGTATTCGATATGAAGTAAACGTGACATCATGTGGAAACATTCCCAACATTGGACCAAATACTGGAACCATACGCTGTACAGATGGTTACCACTATGATTACACTATGTGTGGAGAAACCACCATAACACTGGTAAGTTTAATGAAACAATTAGTTTATGATGCAATATTTACGCTGTTATTTTTGTTTCTAGAGTGCAAAATATGCACAATTTTCTGTCGATCAGAAATTGCAATTACATCCTTAGGGGCATACAGAGAATAAATTTGTTTTTAGAATAGGTTTGCTTTATTTTATTTTTTTGAATTATTCTATTTGATTAAGTTTGTTTTTAGTAGCATTCGTTATTAGTTTTACTGCCTTTCTCTAAATAACTTACTGAAATTTTTAAAAGCGAAATCTGTTTCCGAGCAGACATATTTTAATTAAAGCTCTCGGTTTTCTAGCTCAGAAGTTACAAAACAACAGTCAATTACAATGCAATAAAATCGTATTCTTTTTTACTAAACGAATTTATTGCATGTAACTAACTTAAAACGTGTCTTCTATATGAGCGCTGGGTATATCTCATCCAGCGTTCCAGTCAGTATTCGTGATTTGCGGCAAATTATGCATGTTAATCTATAACTATAGTACAAGAAGTAAATAATAACGAATAAAATATCAATACGACGAATTATCAATCGTCAAAAGACCAAGATGACTAAGAAACTGAAAAGCTTCCAAACCTAACTAATTTTTTTTTTCTTTTTTTGCTATTTTAGTGGAACCTAGTTTGCGATAGAAGTCTCTTGGATGCAATGGCAAATTCTGTTTTCTTTGCTGGTTTTTTTGTTGGATCATGGACGTATGGACCATTGAGTGATTGGCAAGTAAAATAAGCATGAAACGCAAACAAAGCCTATGTTGTTTTATTTCGTTTTTATTTATTTAAAAAGTAAATCATTATTCAGTCTTGCAACAAAGCAATCATAACATTACATAGTTGACCAATATTTTGAGACTTGTTTAGTCCAGTTTTGACTCAAAAATATCAAAAACTGGCAATGTAAAAGCTTGTTTAACAATTGTTTACTTTGACCTTCGTATTTTTAGTACAAAAAACTCCTACAAATACCATTATGAACATCTAAAACAAGGATATTCAGCTGATGCTCTAATTGTTTAGTAAAAGAAAACAAACTTATCGGTAGAAAGTTCAACGGTTCAGTTCTTGCTTTCAAAGGTGTTATATTGCTTGTGAGCATATACAGTTTAGTATAACAAGATACTTTGTGTTCTCAGTGTTCTTGAAAAGTACTCAAACAATTGTAGTACCAAATATTTAGCACACCACTGATAAAAACAACATTACAGTCCGTTTCACCAGTTCTATTTGAAATTTAAATAAGCTAACCCCAGAAGATTCCGTTCAAGAAGGATTCAGGTCGAAATTTTTTGCTCGGTTTTCTCTCAAAGATTTTTGACAGATCTGTAGACTAACTTCACCAAATTCGAGCTTTCTGCGACCTTCCATTCCCGAGATATAACAGCTTAGATTTCCTTTTTTAAAGACTTTTTCCCCTAAAAATTTTGCCAAGGTTGCCAATTAGAAACAAAATTTTAAAGTTTCCGCAGGTTCCTGATTCTCAATCCGCACTTTGCGGCAAAGTAAAGGGTCAAAATTGAAAATTAGCTGCTTTTCGAGTCAACGCAAGCCAGGTTTCCGAAAATTAGTCTTCTTTCACAATACTGAAAAATTGCAAACCTGAAGTAATAGGAAAATCGTTAATTTTGAAAACTGTAATATCTTCAAAACAGTAAAAAGTCCAAATTTGTTGAGAATGCATTTCAGGCTTGTTTCAACATTTTGGTCAGCAGTGAAAAAGTTGACCTGTCTGTTTAAGAGTGAAACAGACTGCAGTTTTTTAATGTTTTGTTTGTGGTGTGCTAAATGCTTAATACGACAAATACAAGAGTATAAATTTAGAAACACGAATTATCTTAAAGCTTGTAGTATTTTTCTAGGTATGGGCGAAAATTACCAATGGTCGTATACTGCATATTTTTCATTGTTTTTGTGGTGGCAATCGCTTTCATTCCAGTATTTGAAGCTTATGTGGCGTTAAGATTTTTTGCGGGAGCCGCAACAATTGCTGCATATGTGGCAGTGTTCACTTATGGTGAGTGTCCTGGGTACTTTAACTCAAACATGACCAAATATGACATTCTATTCAGACTCATAGCTAACGGTATCAATTACAAAATTACAGAAAATAAACGCATCTATTTATCAATGCTGTTTAGTATTTATACACCACACTGCAAACGTCTGATAATTTTTGTTAGTGTGCTTAGATCACGAGTGTCCAATGTCCGGCCCACGTCCATCCCAGTTTTCAACTTTTTTTTTAATCGAAAACACTCTACAGTTACGTGAACGAATCGGACCAAAGAGATTTTTTCTTACGACTGAAATGGCCCGCAAATCGCTTATATTTAATCTGTGGTTGATAACAGGGTTTCAAAAAGTACTCGATATCGAAGAGTTTGAGCAAACATCGCATTGTCGTTCATCATTTTTATACTAAAAAAAGCTAACTCAAGTTGGACTGTGGAAGTTGCTATTGTTGATTTTAAAGTCAAGTCTGAGTTGATTCTTAATACATTTTTCAAGTTTCAATTCCACGTAACAAAAATGCCTTCACTAAGAGAAATAGAATTAATAAAAAAAGGAGAGCCTTTGCGGCGATTCACCCAGCAGACGTCAATATCAGTCCTATTAATAAGACATTCTATTTGAATAAGAATGAAATAGACTTTTTAGTTATAGTAGAAACGATTATACAGGGTTGGCAAAAAAAATTGCACTTTTGGACAAAGTGTCATAACCTTTTTTTGGAATAATATAACATTTTAAAATTTTTACCATTTTTTTGCGACAATATATTGCGTAGCTGTGTAAAACTTTATAAAAAAATTTCCATAAAATAACAAAATTACAGGTGTTTAAATAGTGAGTATCACAAACTTCAATTGCATGAAAATCAATACGGCACAAGTAGTAAGCGATTGTTCATTCGTTCAATATTTTTCGATGTGGTGTCCGTTTTCTGCAATCACCAACCGCACACGAGATCGAAACCCATCGATGGCGTTATTGATTACCGCTTGGGGCAATGCTTCCCACTTTTGAAGAATGGCTTCTTTCAATTCTATGGTGTTTTCAAATCTTCTTCCGCGGCAAACATTTCGCTCCAGAGCGCTCCAAACGCAGTAATCGACTGGATTAAGATCTCTTTGAGATAAGATCTCTTTAAGATAAAATAATTTCAAATTTATTATCATTTGAAAAAGGATTTGTTAGCATTCAAGCATTGTTACGTCACAATGAGTGTAGAAAGGCCAATTATAAAAAAAGAGTTACGTTACCTGCAAAAAAAACTTTGAACGCACTTTGTGAAAAGAGATTGCAGTCTTCAATGTTTAAATGGACGTCATTTTTTAACTTCTTGGAATTTCATTGTAAAATTTTAAACAGCTACGCAATATATCGTTGTAAAAAAATGGTAAAAATTTTAAATTGTTATCTCTATGCAAAAAAAGTTATGGCACTTTGTCTAAGGGTGCAATTTTTTTTAGCTAACCCTGTATAATGTAAATGAAAAAAAAAGTTCACCATCTTTTTGGTTAACTTATTTTTTATCATTTTTATTAGCAATGTTTATCAGCATTTTTACCAGCAAAGTTATCTCAAACTTCTGTTTTTAAGCCCCCCCCCCCCCCCATCACTACCCCCAAATGACGACTTTGAGTTATTTGGCCCTTATGAAACTTTCTTTTAAATTTGAGCAACGTTTTAACACATAAGAGGTAAGACACTTAGAGGTTGGATATAAAATAGGGAAGTGATGGTGTTGGGGTTTCTTGACAATAAATTGATGATGAGATAAATGTTAAGTAGTTCAATGTATCTTTATTTTTAGCATTACGTAGTGAATTACTTTGATTAAAACGTTCATATCTTCGAAGCTTTTTGTCTGAAACTAGCAAAGAAGAATCGTCAGAATGGAGAGCGCAGGAAAAGGAGCGGCTATTTATGGAAAAAACCCGAGCCGTGATTGGCTGTAAAATTACCGATGAGAGAGTGTCATTAGTGCACAATCTTTAACCTGTACACGAATTCTTTTTGTTGGAAGTGGGCGCGGTTAGAAGTTTTGATAAAAGTGGCTTCAAGAGCAGATAGGTGAAAAGGTGAGCGGCTTTGAGCAAAAAGACTTTGCCGACAAAAAAAATTTGTGTACACCTTAGAGATTGTGCACTAATCACGCTCAGAGATGGAAGTCGAGTCGGGTTTTTCGGGTCGGGCCGGGTTTCGGGCCTAACTTTCCAAAAAGAAATTGGGCTCAGTCGGGTTCAATCGAGGGCACACTAGGTGATAATTTTTTTTCATTCGCACATATTTCTCAAAACTAGATTTTTCTGCGCCGAACGGCCGAAGTGACTCTGCGTGAAACTATCACTTCATGCTTGTTTGGTGATGTGATTAGTAAGTCTCTTGCGCGTGAGAAATTCGACGTTTGATTGTGATTGTTAGAAATGGCTGTAAAAACTAGAACAGATTAGAAGCTATCCTGCTCAAAGATCATTAACCTAACAATAAGATACAGTCTGCTTGCTGCGAAGTAATCTCCTACAGCGATGTCTGGATTTGTGATACTGTCAGATGGTAAATAGAGCGGACAGTTTTGCTCGCCACTTGTCAGGTTTGCCGCGAAGTTGATCCTTTGCTAAGATTTGACAATTAGAATCGCTATCGACATTGCTATCTCCAGAAACCGTGGAGGCAATAGAACTACTGAATTCTGCTTACAATTGATTGATTTATTTGTGTGTTTTTGTTTCATTTCTTTCTAAACAATAAAACTGGTTTGCAGCACATTAACATCCAAATATCTATAGCATAGCCTACTTAATGAACAGCAAAAACTACTGTTGGGCCGAATCGGGCTTCATTATGAGGCCTCGGGTCGGGTTCGGGCTTACTTCTTCGGGTTCGGGCTGAACCAACTCGGCCCGATTCCATCTCTGATCACGCTTTCTTATTGGTCTTTTTTCAGCCAATTACGGCTCGGTTTTTTCCTATAAATAGCCACTCCTTTTCCTGCGCTCTCCATTCTGACTATTCTTCTTTGCAAGTGTCAGACGAAAAGCTTCGAAAATATGAGCGTTTTAATCAAGGCAATTCTCGAGTTCTGAACCACCAATCAGCTTTTCAAATATGTAGTGAATGAAATTGCTCCCAAGAAATATCAGATTTTGGTTTCGTTTCTTTGCTTTGAAGTTGGAGCTGCTGCACACGCCACGCTTCCAGGCCTGGCATATGCATTGAAGGACTGGAGACATCTTGAATTAGTTTGCGGCATTTTACCGGTTGTTTTCATCCCAACGTATTTCTTCTTGAAAGAGTCTCCTCGGTAAGGGCACGTGGTATAAAGGGTTCATAAAGCTAATTTGTAGTAAAACTGCTAATGTAAAGAATATGTACAGTATGAGTAAGCAGAAATCAAAACACTTAACGCAAAAAATGGTTTGACCATTATCACTCATTTTTATCCAATATAATCACTAGCAGCCTGTATTTCGAGTTACTCTAGCTAAATTATCTGAAGGGTGACGAGTTGGAGAGGTACGTTATTGCACATACAGGCAACACAGCTCCTTTCAAAGAAATGCTGCAGAGGTGGTGAATCGTTAAAAATTATATTATTAAATGCCTTTATTTTTGGTAGCCTCTACCATCAGCATTCAGCAAAGTATGCAATTACGCATATACGTACTGCATCTTATACAGTGTGTAAAATATATAGCATAACTGCAGCGATTGCGTGTTTCGAAACAGCATTATAAGACCAATTAAATACTGTGTACAATTAAACAAAATTGCGTTTTGGAAAACGAATAATAGGTCTAATGTCTACCGTAAATGCTTGATAGAATATTAAAAAGCAGGATATTACGCAGGAATGCGTAGGCCTATTATAGATTTTATGTGTTTAAAGGCCTATCCTGCATAATAATTCTACACCATGTGCTATTGTAAACAAATTTGCATGAACAATATTTAAAAAGTCAAGTGGATGTCATTGAATAGCCGTACAATATGCAAGTCGGGTGTATAGCGTACAATATAACGCACTGGATTTTTTGGTTCATGCAGATGGCTCTTAGCCGTGGATCGAGAAGAAGAAGCAAAAATGATTGTGACGAGATTTGCCCAGAGCAGTAAAAAAGCTTTCACAGAAGAAGAGTGGAACAAAATGGTGCAAGTTGAGAAGAACAAGGTTGATGTTAGTAGCAATAATTCCCAAAAATAACAATAAAAAGATATTTAAATTTGTTTAAAGGTTGTAATGCGGTTGCCAAAGCCAGGGGCGTCGCGAAAGGGAATCGCTCACCAACTCCTCTTGAAGTACTCCTCCTTTCCCTTTTCTTCCACCCGACTGCTCCTAAATATTTAAAATACTCGCAAAAAGTTAGCCATAGATTCGGTGCCATTTAAGACAAGCTACAGTAGATGAAAAAAATATTTTTGTACAGACTCAAAATACTTCATCTTCAAGCGACAAGAAGTACTCTATTCTTGATCTTTTCAAGTATTCTCGTACACGAATCGTCACACTGTCTGTGATGTGTAATTGGTTTACATCAAGTCTGGTGTTTTATGGATTGTCTCTCAACGTTGGAAATTTGGCAGGTAAATTGGAGGTAGTCGGTTCCAAATGAGTTTGTCAAGGATTTCACCAAAACTATTATAGTGCACCGCACTAAATATTCATTTTTTTTTATTCTTTCTCTCAATAAGAGCCAGACGGTGAATGAAGCTTTGACAAACATCAATCTTATAGCGGCAGAAACGACTACACACTGTAGATACATATTCTTTATCGTCTACTGTTTTGTGAAAATAGAGAAAATTTTAAAACAAGATTTAGCGGCCACTCATCACAGTCTTCCACAGTTATCTCGCTTGGATGTATTTTGTTTGATTCCAAAAAATCAACCTTCTATAATAATGAAAATGAACCCTATTAATTAGCTACCGAATCCAGTGTTGAACTTCTAAAATCAAAAGGCTCTAAATAGGTATTGGGCATCGAGTAAGCATGGCATTTTACTCATGACTTGTATTAATCTGGGTTTTTGCTGACCGCATACATTAAAAAGGATACATTTTAAAATATTTTAGTATAGAACATGAAAAAATAGGTAAAAAAGGAAACATAATTCAAAGTGGCATTAAAATGTTTTCAGGAGATCCTTATCAAAACGCCGCCATCAATGCTGCGATCGAGGTGCTTGGCACTGGGATGATATTGCTTGCTCCGTTTTTGGAGAAGCGAGTGATGCTGGCTTTCTCTTTCCTCTTTTGTGGTTTTTTCTGCATTGCTTCCACCGTGTGCGTAGAATTGGCAGGAGACAATCAACGTATGAAAATTAACTTTCTATGCGTTACTGGCCTGGCAAAGTTGGTCAAGCAGTAATGCGTTCGTTTCTGGAGCGGGAGGTCTGAGGTTCAAATTTCGGGTGGTCAAACTTGACACAGTGTTGCCAACGACTAATCATTATCTAGGACATTTCTTCGATAGGAGCTGTGTTGCCTGCAGGTGCAATGAGGGGCCCCGCAAACTCTTTACCTGCTTTTGACATAATACAGCGAGTATGATTTGGTTAGATTAGAATTTTTCGTAGCTTTGTAATAATTGATCAAAGTAATTGTTCGTTCATTTTAAAAAGGAAATATCAATGTTTAAGTTAATTGTGTATTATTAAAAGTGATCAATACCAATGCGCATTAAGTACCGGGCAGTGGGCCTATCAATCACTATCATCAATAAAACTCTTGACAAATTCTATATTTTAAGAAAAGGGGGTGTTATAGTGGTGCCAAAGCTTTTTCCTTTTCTTTTATTTAT
Organism: Trididemnum nubilum; assembly: GCA_963965965.1. NCBI lineage: Eukaryota > Metazoa > Chordata > Ascidiacea > Aplousobranchia > Didemnidae > Trididemnum > Trididemnum nubilum. Next base: position 7,403,737 of record OZ014472.1, read on the forward strand.
TTTCTAATTCGTGAAGTACTAAAATGAAATATATTAGTGGTTTTTAAAGTGGGTTCGATCGAACCCGAAGAGTTCGATTTATTCGTATTTTGTCACGCCAATGACTAAGTCACCCCAGGGCTTCCTCAGTTGCATTCGTGAGGTCAGAGTCCTTGCAGTATCGACCAAGAGGGCATTGGAATAAAATGTGGTCCATCGTCTGATCTTCTTGACCGCAGTCGCAAGCTGGATCTTGAATAATTTTCCGCATGGTCAGGTTTTGTTTTGTTCGGCCCACACGACATCGTGCCCTGTTTAGAGCACACCAGTCCTTTTTTGATAGATTTAAATTAGTTTGGAGGAATTTTGAGGGACTAGGGTTTGCGGGATACTGGAAAAGGTCTATTTTGTCCCATTGTCTCAATCGTTCGGTTGCTGTGTTGCTATTTTCGAAAGCAGAAGTTTTGACGCTTTTGCGTGATTTGAGACGTGATGAGGGAGCAGTGTGTTCATATAGCGGGTGTCGTGGGTCCATGGATTGTTTATATCGTTCCTTTGTTTTTCAGTAATTCAAAAATCCTAAATATGATATAGCTTTAAAACATGTTTTAGACCTGATCAATACGAGGGAGATGAATTGACTTAGCAGTGCGATTCCTTGAAGTCGCTCTAAAAAAAAGGGCAAAATATCTTTCAAATAGCGCTAAAAGGGCTAATTTTTCTCTACGTTGCAAAAATCGTCCAGCGACAGAGGGCTTCGCTCCTAGATGTCGTCTATGATGCATTTTAAACGTGCAGAAGTTTATTCATTGCATCGGGTACTGCACAAACTTCGGCATGGAAAAATGATAGATTTCGGTTGAAACCCCTAGCTACCAAAATCCAGGATATGCTTATGGTGCTGTGTAATAATATATAGAGTTGTTTTATCTGAGCAATAAAAGGCTTTTTCAAATACTACAGTATAATTAAAAAAATTTAATTTTTAGTGATTAAAAAACGAAGTCTAAGCGCAGTATACGTGAGCAGTATTCGGAATAAAAATCATTCAAACATTTTATAAAAATTGTGCGACCTGCTAAAGCTCAAAAAAGTGTAATACGTTTTGAAAACTTTGGACATCCCTGCTTTAGGCTCAAGTTTGTTAACAGATATATTCTGAATTTTAACGAAGAGTTTGGTGAATGCCCGCCAAAAACTTGCGGGGTTCGGTACCTCCAACAAGTTTAAGAACCACTGAGACATATGCAAGATATATTAGCAGCTAATGCGAGAATGAAATACCTCATTGATTCGCAGACCATGAAAAGTAGGCTTCTTCAAAACTTACTACATTGTTTCTATGCATTACAACCATAAGACAAATCAGTCGTATTGCTGCAACAATAAGCTTATCAAACTAAATTTCATCTGAATCACGAATACAAAAATTTCGGTAAATTCGGAGCAGACAAACGGGACGATGTAAAGAACTTTGACAAAAAAAGACAGTGCCAAAAAAAATCAACCATTCTATTTACGAGACGTTTCGACTTTAACTAAAGTCAGTATTAACCTTGTTCAAATAGAATAAGATTGATAACGACTTTAGTTTAAGTTGAAACGTTTCGTAAATAGAATGTTTCATTTATCTCAGCATAGGTCTTTCTGTAAATATTTTCGGGTTTTATTTGTTTATTATTATTTTTTTCGATAGAGGGTTCTCATTCTTGATGACTAAGGCAATCTACGATTTTTTGTTAAGTAAAATAGTCTAATTATTTAATTTTGCAGATGTGGCCAATCTTGGTGTTGCCATGGCCATGATTGGAAAATGTGGAATAAGCGGAGCATTTATTTTGACGTATTCAACAACTGCAGATGCATTTCCAACTGTTGTGAGGTAATCATGATATAATAACAGTACTGCGGTAACATTTTAACTATGTGCATGGTCATTCGTCCTCTCATATTTATTTCAGTGCTTTAATTCAACAAAAACATACCACATGCTTCGAGATGAACTGAAGAGTTTTGCGGAAAATTCTTATATGCCAAGATTGTTCGTGAGTCTGCAATTATCAATGGTGCCAAAAGCTGTCAGCAGTTCGATGTTAGGCCAGGGAAGTCGGATAAGGCAATTATCACTCACCATGAGTGCTTCAACCCTTAAACTTTGCCTCAAAAGGATGTTCCAGACTTCAATACTTTGTAACTGCTTCAAATTCTTGAAGTGAAAAATTTGAAACAACTACAAATTTCGAAACATAATATGCTGCTCCTCTAGCTAATAGTGCACTAAACAGTTTTGGTGGTAATCAGATTGCTCATTTTCCACAAGCCGAAGTATCCAATTTGCATTCTAGTTATTTCATTAGATTAGGTCTTAAAGTTGACCTCCTCAATCCAGAATCACAAACCGAATCCAAAATCACTAAAATATCAATTTCTGGTCGATTGCTGTTTTGAAATTGTGGCTATTACCACATTTCAACCAGTTTTTGATTGCAGAGGTACTGGCATAAGTCTTGGATCAATGGCTGCCAGGATAGGAAGCATTATCACTCCATTCACCATTGAATTGCAAAAGCAAGTTCCTTGGTTAACACAAGTAAGATAATGTTTTGCTCACATACATTTTTAGTTTTAGCTTTCAATTGTGGCAAAATTGTTCCAAATAGAATTGACATTCTTGTTAATACAGATTATTGAAGTTGAATGGAGATTTAGGAAAACATAAAAGTTGAAAATCCACTTCATTGCAAAGCTGTGATATTTTATTTATGCACTTTTGGCAGCAAAAAAATCAATAAATAAAAGTAACACAAAAATTATGAAACGTGCCATTGCAAAACAGAGTTTCGAAAAAAATTTTTGTTATTAATTAAGAGTTTGTTTGCAAGCTTGAAACAACAAAAATTTGTCGAAATTTTGCATTACATTTAAGCCCGAAACTCGCCAGATTGATGGCTTTGCGCAAAAATGTTAAACCCACTTCATTGCATATGCGCTACTCTCAAACTGTACAGCTGGGTAATTTTTCAAAACTCATGTCAATTTTTAGACTTTATTCGGGTTGCTGGCGATAGTTTCGTTCTTTCCTGCTATCATCCTGCCCAAAACAATGCAAGCACCGAGCCTGACTTTGATTGAAGAAGCTGAAGACTTTTATAAGGAGAGCATGACGACATGGAACCGGTTTTCGAAGTAAATTTTAAATAACTAATTAAGTACTGTATCCTGCAATGTACCGTATGAAATAGCTAAATGCTGTACAAGAAACATCTTGGTCAGGAGCATCAATTAACATCTTACTTTTGCACAAATAGCTGTACAAACAACATCTTGCTGAGAGCATTTAAGTAGAAGCAACAAAATCGAATTCCAAAAAATTAAACTAAAAAACTCGAACTTGCTAAAATAGGCTGAACTCGAACGCAACCTGAACTCGAATAAAAATCGATTGAGTTTGCAGCCCTGTTCAAGACAAAGTATTAATGCAGTGAAAACAATGGACAGAACCATTCTACAGGGGCTTCAAATCCAGCGCTCAATTAAAAAGAATCTTTTTTTAGACTCAACTTTATGAAGAGACGAGGATCGATATCAAAGAAGGTTCTCAGTGAAGATTTTGACAATCCCATTGAAAATCCAACGGATAACACAACTGTTTTGTAACTCCAATATGAACCTGCAAAGCAAAAGTGCGGCTTTGCAGCTTTTGCTATTGTAATCAACGCAGCTTGGTTGGGTGTGCTACATTTTTTTTTTAATTTTGGTTCGTTCGCTTCAACTTCTTTAGACTCATTTCAACTTCGACAATATACAAGGCATTTTGAAATTAGCGTCCTTTCCTGCACAGCATAAACAAAAAACACTAAAATTACACGGATTGGAACCTTTATTTATATAAGTCTTTCGCAATTGAGTGAATCGTTATTATTGGCCACCGCCTGTCTGTTAAGTACCGCAGCCTGCAGTCTTGAGAGTATAGCCTAATGAAGTAATAAACTGCAAAAAAATGAACATCAAACTTCATTTTCTCCGGCACTTCCGTCAGAAATTTTCGGAGGTTATTGAGAATAACTTACAGGCAAACATTGCAGTTTTCTGCATGTGTGGCTTGTGCACTTTTTACGGAGGCCCTTGGAGATAATTAATGATTTGGAGAGCGCGGCTAAAAATTCACCTGCATTCATGCTTTGTCCGGATTTGGCAATGGATCTACTTTTTTCTGAATCATTAGCCATATAAGTTTAATTAATTCTGTTTATTCAACATGAAAAAATGTATAAACAGCTCCGAAAAACTTACGTTAATGAAATTGAACACAGACTATTAAAGACAACTTTACAAATTTTCACATGAGCTGTGGAGAGGTCTCTAATTTAAAAACATCCTATTTTGGTATTTTTCACTCCACGTTTATCTAAAGCGGTTAATAAGGTTCAAAAATTTTACTTCCTAAACTTCAACCTGCTTCCGTTTCATTCAGAGGGAGTACATTGCTAACACCGAAATAACTTAAGAAGAGTTGAGCAAAGTTATAAGGGCACTGAACCCTAAGTTTTGAATTTTAACACTAAATATAAAAAAAATAATTGATTACCAACGTTTTTGTCCCGTTTTTTATTGTTTGACATTAAATTTGCGTGGCCCATCTCTGCATCGTTGCGCCCAGGCAAGACAGTTTCTTTGGATGAAATGTCGCAACGGTGAAAAGCCGTTGACAGTACTATGTCTGATTTGAGCGCCTCGAAAATTAAACCTCTGGCCTTCACGCTGCATAAACGAAAGCATTACCCCTCCACCAACTCGCCGGTTCCATCGAAAAAATATCTAAAAAACACGTCAATAACTTTATTTCTTACTGAAATTCAAATTTGAAAATTTTAGTGGTATTCAAGTTCAGGCCGAAAAATAGAACGAATCGGAGTGAATTCTTGCAACTAAAGCGAATAAAAGCAAAGTCAAGAATGACTTTTGAAAGAATTATACATGAATTTTGGATAAGTTGCGATCAACCATAGCAAAAGATGTAAAACCGCATCCTTTCACATCATGATCTCGTCTAAAAACCTGAAATTTTAAATTAGTGTTCAGTTTGTTTTTAATGAGAATCAATTCCAGCAGGATTACACAAGTTGCGACGATTTTGTGATTATGTTTTGCGCAACTTTATTCATTGAAATAATAAACAGAAAACCACTAAAGACTAAAAATTAAATTGGTGAACGATTTCTTAACCGATTTAACTAAACAAAATCAATTTCAACTTTAATATTCACAAAGGAATAAATTAATAAAATACTGCATGCAATCAAGGACTGTAACAAATTTTAATTTTAAATTATTAAACGTTTTTTCGCCGTTCATGTCCAATTTTTGGTTCCAAAAAGAACCAGGTCCGACAAGTGGACATGCAAAACGCTAACTTTATCTTATATTTGAAGAAATTCAATTCGTTAGTGTAGCTTTTTTGCTCAAAATTATATGCTCTATATATTTATCGCTTTTCTGCGTCAGCGGCTGGTTTACATCAACTGTGTTTGTTTGGCTCAAAGATCTCATATTAGTGCTAAGGGCCCCAAAAAGTTTTCTCTTCCTTTCACTCCGACTCATTTGAAAAAATAAACTACTCTCGATTGTTTCTTGTCTGCCTAGGTGCAACCACAATTATTGCCAAATGATCTTATAGATTGCTAGTTTCTGCGCTTCAACCAGATTTTCTGCGTCTCTCTAATAACACTAACGCAAAGGGTGCTGTTTGCAGTCTTTTATCAAGCTAGGCCAGCACCATCACGAATATACGATTTGGCTTCGATGGGAATTAGCACTGAGTGCCTCCCCGAAGGGCACAACGATCAACTGTCGCAACGTGAATTGAACAGGAAGCCACCAACCCTTTCGGCCACCAACTTGAAACTTTACGAACTGAGCTGCCATTTCTCCGCACATGTAGGATATTATTTCATTACTTAGCTACCAGAAAATGGTTGCAAAAATTGAGCAAATTTGTCATACAAAAACCATTTTTAGCTATTGGAAAAACTAAAACGCTAAAATTGAAAAGTTGCTACGTGTCAAAAGTTTCAATGACATGACAGAAACTTTCAATGTCAGGCGGTTTCGAACAAAATGAAACTGTCGACATTTTTGTTTTTTGAGAAGACAAATGTAATTGGAGAAAATCATGCGATTAAGCTGATAAACCACGTAGGTTATATTTTCATGATATGATGTAATACTACACGAAAACTACTCCTGCAAGATTTTTCCAAGAAGGCAGCATCTCTGTAACTATTTTAATATTGATTACTTCATCCACTGCAACCTAAGTTTAAAAGCTAATTAATAAAATAATCAAAATAACGATATTATATATCTAAATTAATTGACATATAACATTAACCGGATGAACCCTTGAAACAAACAATATTTTACCATTTAACGTATATTTACATTTCTTCGCTTCCATGAAAGTTCCTCATATCATCACTGAAAATAATCATGATTCATTTTTACATTATACTGAAGTTTCGTAAATGCTGCAGTGAACGGATATATGTGGAACGTTCGTGCCATGAAATGGTTTGTAACGTCGCCAAAGTCCCCGTTATGATCTTACGCGCATCGTACGATATATACGGTTTACTGAAACGGCTAAAAAACAAACGTACGTAAGAGTTATTTTTACAATGCATATTATTTGATTACAATGAAACGTAAAAAACACAGTCGAATTCCTTTAAAGCACTTGGAAATCTATGCAGGTCTAGCTGCAATAGAATCAATACAATAAAAGCATCACACTATTGAAACTGCAACAAAGTAAAATGATTTGTAAAGGCAAAGCTACAAAATCTATGTGCACCGGTATTTCGTTTTCGGTAATTTGGTCTCAACAAGGCCTTAAGCGTGAAAACATTACGATTTAAATCAAAGGCAAACAAGACGAAGCGGTCACGGAACAACCCCTCATAGTTACAGTTCCTGTTACACGTATTCGATCATAACTGAAACATCCTATCAGTGCAGGAAGAATGCTGATTTTCAGCTTTTATCCCCTTGAACGCTATGAAATTGCTCAGATTCAATTGGTATTCCTATTTTACGAAACGGTAGTTAGCTGGTGTACGAAACTTCGTTTGGTGCACTGTGTATACACAAGTACAAACTGTTTCATGACGATTGAATTGTCGCTACAAAATGCTGTATGTAGATTCAACAAGCATAAAAATCAAAGACCGGTAAATCTAAATTTGATATATGAATTAAGCTTAAATAGCCATAAAATTCTAGTAAAACTTTGCTACTGCTGGCCTGCGAAATCCAAGAGTTTTCTCATTCGTCACACATTTCACTCTACGCTTCGCATTTTCTTAAAAACTCAGTGCTAAGATCATTATATAGAAGTAGTTACCAAAGAATTAAGCAAAGATTTTTTGTTTTGGCTTTAGACAACAATAGCAATTTATCTCGAAATTATTTCTCTTTACCTCAACTTTATAATCGTCGAATCGCAATTAAAAATTGTTTGAAAAACAAACCTAATTAATGATGAAAATAATTCATAAAAACGCGAAAGGTACCTGTACAGAAAAATATACACACATCGTACCAACTTCATATTTATAGCTAAAAAAAAGACCTTAGTAAACGTTTTCTCCTCCCAATCTTCGTTATACACTAATTTTAAACTACATTCAAAAAAATTTATTGCGTTCATGCAAAATTTTTCGTTTGATAGAGAAGAAATTTTTTCCAGTGCATTTAACCAAAACCACGAATTTGTGGAGTGTGATGCCGACGTACAATGGAACTGCGAAAAAAATGCTTGTGATTCTTGAAACGTTTGTGTTTTAATTTTTCCTTTTCCATTTCGATATGGCAGAAACGTAATATTTCGTAAAAAGATTAAAAGCAAAACGTTTACGAATATCGCCATGCATCGCACATATTTTCATAAAACCGAAACCAAAATCAAAAGAAAGCATTTAATAAGACTTACAAAATAAAAGCATCATTTAAAAAAGGCTTTGAATCTAAATAACAGCTAGCACAGAGCAGCAAACGTAGCGCAATACAAACCTTTCATGATTATTTTTCGTAACATCTACAAAACTAAAATATAAACAAAAAATGGAAGAAATGAATATCCTCCTCACAAAGAGGATTTCAACGAAAATACAAAAAAAAAAAATTAAAAATGGTTTTACTTCGCATCTATAGCCCCTTTGACGTAACTGCTGTAATTATGCTGCATCTTAAAACAACCAAATTTTCCGGGGGACTCGTAGAATATGGCGATAGGCAGGACTGTATAAAAAGACATGGGGCACGGGGCAAATAGTAGGCGATTGAGCCCAACGAGAAACAGCATGGGATTAGAGGGGCGGTAAACGAGAACGATTATGATTTTCAACAAAATTTCATTTAAAAGCATTGGAAGACCTCGTTTTGGTTTTACACTAGCTTTTAACCCGAGCTAGCGTATCGGAACAAAGGGTCCTTTTACCAGGGTCCAGAGCAAATGCCCCCCTTCTGTAAATACGACCCTACTACTGACAGTACGGTCTCTTCCTCTCTGTCTGCAGAATTAATTGCTTGATGAATCATAAACCCTAACCAGGTAACATCAGTAAAAGTGAGCTTATTCAGTACTAACAACAGCGATACTGTGTCACCTTGTAGAGCTAATACCTATTAAAATCATTAAAGCCAATCAAAGTCACACTTAAAAACGCATTCAAATTTGTGAAATAGACAATGACAGTTCTGAAACAAGCCTAAACAACATCGTGAAAAGTTAGTCGTGCGTGGTAGATGATTGAGCACTGTATTGCTTTCGTGAAACTTTCGCGCCAAGTAAGCAAGTTTTCGCTACTGAACGCTGAATCACAATTACTTTTAATGAAGCATATCCTACCATATATCTCTGTGACTAACATGCTGAAGACATGCTGTTTGGGAAACAGTAAGATGTTACAGTGCTAAGCAAATCAAAACAATACGTCTTTGGCTTGATCATCTAGTTTTGGTAGAGCATATTAAACTCTGTAATACTAGCAAACGTCTATAGCTATTCATTAATTTTCTCTAATCCTACCTTAATCTTAAGAACTGAATGCAAAATCAACGGAGTGTCTACAGTTATTGCAATTATATTACATTACATTTGCGCTAACTCCGCTTTTCTTGACCCAACCGTTTGAGAGATATTCGATTTCAAACACGAACTAGAGGCTACCTGATTATAATTATTATTGGCAACCCTGACGTTTCAAAACAGAATCCTAGCCTAGCCCACAGAAGCCTATATTAACGTACACGTAAGTAAAAAAGCCTCTGCGACCTAATTGCGGCATTGCTTTAGCATAGAACTAAGAGCGCGTAAACGATGTTAAAAAACGGCATGATTGCTGATAAAACTTACGACTAGGAAAGTCCCTACGTCATGTTTGAAGAAGAATATCTCTGGAACGGCTGGGTCAAGAACGATGAAGTCAACGCCAATCTGACCTAGTATAATTGCTTTAACTTTAGATACCCTCATTGATTTCACCTGCAGTCCTCGTTTAACTAAAACTTTAAATGTTACCAATATTTGTTATGATTGTGATGTAGAAACCGATGGTACAGGGCAAAAATTATAACGTCATAAAAAAAACACCGAAGTGATCACAGCACCAAGCAAAAGTCAATACAAATGGGCTGTTAGGAAAATCACCGGGAACCCCAACTGCATTTATTCTATACTCATCGGCGAGCCAAGTTCCAGCTCTCTTTGAAGGGCCTCCATATCTTGTGGGCAAAGACAAGACACGTCAAGCCAGTCGGCTAAAAGAGAGGAGTCAGTCTGATCGGTGGCGCAGTCCATGCTCGAGTGAGCCACATCACCAGCTGAAGAGGGAATAATGTCAGCAATATCAACCCCGAGTCCATATCCAACCGCGCTTGCTGCCCCAGCTGATGGTAAAGCATCGCTCATCATGACCTGCAAGGTAATGATATGCTTAAACCTACGAACGTTGATACTTTGAACTCTAAAGCACATATTGCAATAATAAGGAATACTCCGTGACCTAATGATTAAACGGCTCACTCTAATACATGGAGATTTTGGGTTTAAAACCAAGTCGAGTACAAAAGACACCAGTAGTCGGAAACCGGTTTTTGAATACGCCTCCTTTTATTTTTTTGTTATTCATTACCACACCTCTATCGTAATGTAAGTATTATGCTAATAGAAAAAATTTTGAACAGGGTAATTAAAGCATTCAAATTTTCTGTGACATACAAACCCAGAAGCACTTTATCTGAACACTACAAACTCTGCATTCTGGAAGCAAAATTCGACGAGATTCTTCGATCTAATTTACACGGCATAACAAAACAACAAAAACCATTCATTAATGTAAAACAATAAAAACACTTGGCAATGCTGTAAATGGAACAATCTATGAGAATGAAATACAGAGCCGGGTCCTCTTATTACCTAAAAGTAATCAATTCAGTTTAGATGCAGGGGTGTCTACTGCTCGTTACTACAAATTAAGCTTTTGGCCGAAAATAACACTAGCAATTCTTTGAAATAATATTAAAAATAGAACATGCGTAATTACGCAATTAGAGAGCAAACGCAACACGTCGAGAAACCTTACGTCACGTATGCAAATTTACGTTGCGAAATGCAAAATGATACGCAAAAGCATTAACATTTTATCACGTGGTCTAATGGCTGCGGGTCTAAACCAGCAACAACTCGGCTTTTTTTCACCATAAAATAAAAATAGACTAACTTCGCGATTTATGAAAGAAGACTGTGACTTCAATATTTGCAGTCTTACGAAAAGATATCGCGTTCAATGTTTGGAGTTTGGATGTCCGAGTCAGATCGGACCGAGCAACCAAAATTACTACAAACGATCTCAAAACTAATTATATATTTAATTTCTAATTCTCAAAAGATGGGCGCAAAAATTCTTAATCCATATACAGCAAAAAAAATCTTTTGTTCAAGATACACAAATAACACGCTTTGGCAATCCACTGAAGATTTGTATGGACAATTTAATCTGAGGTGCTTACTTGCTGTTCTGTTAATCAGTGGGGAAAAACATCTTAATCATTGTTATTCTGGTAATTTCAATCTTTCACATTCTTGTTACTTTAAACTAGCTAGTCTTTTCTATGAAGGTGGTGATAATTTGTATGCAATGACGTATTGTTTTCGCCTAACTATTTACTGTATCATGCCACGACACAAGCTTAAATAACATCGTCAACTCACCCTTATGACGTCATACACATGCCATGCTCGTGCATCTGACTTTAGTTTCGCATACTTGAATTTTTCTGTTCTGTGTAAAGTTCTGGAAATTCGACCAAATTATTTATAAATCGAATTTAATGCAGCTCCTTTTATAACTCTCCATTCTTCACAGTGCTACACTGCTACAATCTTTATCGTATAGCTCATTTTCCAGTAATAACGAAGCTACCTTAACTTACGCTTGAAAATATAGGCATTACCGGTACGTCTATTAACTAAGTAACTGTCTCGAATAATCAGTAAAAATAACCATGAATGGTTGCTAGCCAACCAAATATATGTATTTGGTATCAAAGGTAAGGTAGTTCTTCAACACAGGGCAGGCGCAATCACAGCCACCATTTTTTCTTTCGCTACTGCTATGAGATACAAGATTGCTCACTGCGCTAGTGCTAGGTAAATTTTTTCGATCATTTAACTGTCATTGACTTAAAATTTTCAAGTGAACGCCAGAAAAAGCTAGAGTATTTCAGTTAAAATGACTAACACAATCTAAAAAAAATTGCATACTCTAACATAAATCTGAAAACCGTGCTTTTGAATATGAAAATGATCGAAAAGTGATTCTTAATTAGGACATTTGACCGAAAGTTCTGGACGAAAAATTAAAACTAGTCTGATGTGTAAGGAGACATTGGCAAATAAAACAATTCAACGTCCCAGCAAATAGAATATAAGCTTATTTGTCAAAAGAAAAAAGTTTATAGGGTATTGCTGAAGTTGTTTTTATTTTATTTGAAAGTTTGGAGATATTTATATCAAGGTCTAGTCAATGCAATAATGAAATTTGAGTCAAGTACAACTGGAGTACAACTATCTTGAATTAGACCTCGAATTCTACCTTGAAGCATCACTAACATTTGCTAACACTATTGATACCGCAGTAGATTACTAGTATTTCAGAAAATATCCAAATTTCATGGTGAACTTCAAACTTCTGATCAAAGTGCTCATTTGGCTTGGAGCAAGGAGTGGAATCAATCGGTGGTTGATATTATACTGTGGTAAGCTGCTGTGATATTTGCTCAACTCTTGGTTATCGAGCACTTTTCGAAGCATTGATATCAACCATAGACTGAAACTATTGGTAAAGAGTTATACTGCTTGATGAAACCATCATCATACAGTACTGTAAAGCGCAAAAAGAGCACTTTTACTATTATATATCATATAGCTGCTTCTTGAAGAGTGCAAACAGCACAAACTTGATAGACTTTGCAATTCGCATCAAATATGGCACAGTCCATCTTGTTTACAATACAAAGCAAACAAGCACGGCTTTATCAGCAGCGCATTAAATATTTATATTCTTTGTTCAGCAGAACAGATTCTTCGCATTAGAAAGAATTTTTCGCCTACTTCTACTCAAATGCAAGTGTAGTCTTGCAAGTACATTCATGAACCAAAAAGAAAACTTAACAAGACCTACGACATTCTTTGACCTAAATTTTGGTAAGTATAGTGATATGCTGTGTTGAACTGAATCAGAATGAACTTGCTAGCAACTATGTAACCATTAAGCCAATTTTTGTCAGCAACTAAGTGTTTTTATTGGGCACACAGACTCAATTTTAAATTTTCCATTGGTTGCTGTAGGAAAATTGCCAATTTTTTGAGCGCACGCTGACTCATCAAAAATTAAGAGGGTGGTTTTCTCGTTTCCTAACAACGTGAGTACCCAAAGCCAAGGGTATAAACAGAAATGCTAAAATAAACTAATGAATAATAAAAATTGTTGTATTTAAGAGTCTTGCTTTGTCACACAACGCTGAGAGCAGGATTCGAACGCGTTTTTTGTTTTTCCGAAGAAGTTATTCTTAAATCTATTAGCTTTACGCTCAGAAAAAGTTCTGGATTGCCCAAACATCAAAATGCAGCTTCATTTAACTTGTCGAAAAGTTAGTGGTGGAATGAATGAGCAGGAAAGTGTTACGTTCCTATTTAAACAAAAGTTGTGGGTCGGTTCGATATAGACACTGGGCATTACGTCGTTTGAAGTAGCATATCTTAATACTTGTTTATAATGGGTGGTCCCGCAGAACAAAAACAGAAGACTCGTTACATTAAAACCAAGAAGTGTCTGCTTCTCATACTAGAAAATGCCTACACCAAAAAAAATTGCATGCAATGATTATGACCTGTAATCCTTTTCACAAGGCTTACCGAGCACGCACGAGGCTGAGTCAAAACTGAAGTGTCGACCATCGGAACAAACATTCCGCCGTTACTCTGATCCGATTGACTGGAGGATGTGGTGGTGTAGCTAATCTGCTCATCCAGCGACTTCAGAAAGGAGGCGGGGGAAAATTCAAACGAAGAGGCATTGTCGAGTTTCTTATCCAGAAGCGAATCTTCTCGTGTAAATGGCACGGTCTGGCTGTTTACCATTACGTTGCAACTAGTGGCTCGGTCACGTGATTCGAAGATCGCTTTTTTCTGCGCAGATCCGTGAGTAAACGAGTTGGAACGATACGGGCTCGAATCGGGAAGTTGCTCATTTACTTGGTAAGGGTCGTTGAAAACGGTAAACTCCAGATCTGCACTGGTAAGAGAAGGATAGGATGCTGGCCGGCAATTAGAAGTCGAGTTCTTTGGATTTCCTTGCACAACATCAAGTTGGGAAGAGTTTTGAAAGTCGTCGTTAAGGACATAGTCAATAGTGTCAGGACTTAACGTGGCGAGGTTTCTTCCTTGAGGTGTTGTCAGCGAGTTACTTTGTTGCAACGCTTTCCCAGGAGTTAATAACTCGTTACCGACAAGAACTTTTGGTTCTTTGTCGACTGGAAAAAGCAGAGTCGGTCTATTTCGGACGCCATCTTTGTTAAGAGAAGTTTCGGTGTTGGAAACGCTTTCAGGTACAAACATACCGCCAGCTGTCGCAATGAACTTATTCATATCATTTTCCAAGTTGATCTTAACAGATGTGAATGGAATATCACTATTACCTGTAGAAGTGAAACTTTGTGGTTTGTTGGAATCGTTTTGAACGTAAGGCACAGTAAAGTTATTCTGCGAATGATAAGTACCAGTGGATAAGCCAATCGTATAATTCACAGACACAGATTTATCAAGGTGGTTTGGAACAGGCGTTTTGGAGCAGTTAATTCGCGTAGGCACATTGTTGGTTGGAGCGGAGCTAGCCACTGTCAATTGCGAAGTGAAGTTTAGGCCATTCGAGGGCGTAATGCCTTCGCCATTGATTAGAACAGTAATTATTTGGTTATTGCTAGCTTGACTCAATGGTTTATTGGAGTTGTTTAAATCGTTCGGATTGCTTAATCTAAAAAAAAGCCAATGATCAAACGCTGTTTTTACCTAGGTTATTTCCAAACGCTTTTATAGCTGTAAGAATCCAACAAATTGCAAGAAGTTAGTGAATCTACCAATTAGGGTTGTACAAAGTAGAATTTCGAATCCTTGAGATTCGAATCTCCGGAGAAACGAATCTCAAAAAGCATTTTTTATCGGGTAATTGGATTCGAAAAAAAATTTTTTGGGCGGAAAAAACGTTTGAATTTTGGATTTCGGCCGAGACCTTTTTTTTTTGGAGATCACCTAATTTTGGGCGGAAAAAGCGTTTGAATTTTGGATTTCGGCCGAAAATTCACTCTGAATTTTGGCGAAGACCTTTTTTTTTTTTTTTTTTTTTTTTTTGGAGATCACCTAATTTTGGGCGGAAAAAGCGTTTGAATTTTCGATTTCGGCCGAAAATTCACTCTGAATTTTGGCGAAGACCTTTTTTTTTTTTTTGGAGATCACCTAATTTTGGCCGGAAAAAACTGTATTGTCACAGTTTGCCATGAGTTATTCTAGAATAGGATTCGAAATTCTAGATTCGAAATGTCTATTCTAGAATTATTCTAGAATACTGCATTATTCTACTTTGTACAACCCTACTACCAATACAGCCTAGGAACAAATAGCACGACTTATGGAATGCTTGAGGGTTTAGTTTAGTGTTTAGGTAAACTCTACTGATCCTATAAATAAGCAGTTTACTTACTTAAACTGGGCCAGAAGATGATCTATACTAACCAACGAAATGGTGAAAAGAAGGTTTGTTTTTGTCCACAAAAAAGTCAGTTATATATATGTAGGCAACAGCTATACTTACGAAATTTATGCTACTTTTATAATGCAGTTAAAAATTACAATAATAAATTTTTTTATTTAACCAACCTAGCACAATAAGTCAGTTAGTTTGAAGCTTGTTCTTCAAACTCAAACGACAAGACTGTGCAACAGACTGACAGTCACTGACACAATCAAATGACCCATAACAACACCGCAGCAAAAAAGTCAGCACTTACGTATGAACATGATTGCGATGTGCAGATTGAGGAAAGCTTTGCCGTCGGATTATGTCGTTCTTTTTAACAGATGGTTTATCTACAAAATTAGTAAATGGGTGAAACCTAAATACAGTTAATTATTTTTGAACCTCCTCTTTTCTGGGCCGTTATTAGGTTTGTCAGAGGAAAAAAAATTAAAAAAAAAAGAAACGAAATTTAGAACAAAACGCGGAGTCACAAAATACGTCAACAGTAAAAAGTCTCGGGTAAATAAACAAAGACTATAAAAATTGCAAGTAAGATTCCCGGCTTGTCGTTTAGCATTAACTAAAGAGACAGTGCGAAGCCCCCACCGACCACTGTTTGTTATACACATGCAGGTTGATTTGCAAACCGAAAGATTGCTTCGCTGTTTTCTATCCAAAGCAACTTGGCAAAAACAGACGTAATTACAATTAAAAAGCTGTGGCAGTGTGGCTACTAAGTCACCATCAAGTGATAAAATTTATATTTGTTTGTAAAGATGAACGGTTTCACAAAAAATAAGATGAGTTGAAAAAACGGGCCCGTAAGCTTGCGATATTAACCAGCAAGCAATAAGCAATGAAAGACTCAAACTTGAAAATCCGTTTTTTACAGTGAAGTCATGAAGGGAAAAGGAAATTCAGCGAAATTATGCGTTACTGCATTCATTGCGAAAAACAGAAATTAACTTGGCACTAGTAACACAATTGCAATTGTAAAGAAAAACTACTAAGCATCCTAAGCAAAGATTGGTTCCGATCATAAGACTAAATCGAAAGTGAATATTTACGCGAACTAAATCCGAATTCTACACTAACTAAACCTGCTGGAAGTTATAGAAAAATAAACACCCGGTTGTTACGCACCTTCAAGTTGAACTTTGTTTGATTTTGACCTGGAAACTTCCGTACGGGGCGGAATGGAAGCAGCAATTGACAAATCTTCTTCTTCTGGAGCATTTTTCTCCTAAAACGTAATATACCTAAACTCTCATATATAAAGGCAATACAGCATAAATGTGTTATAGTGTTAACGAAAGATGAAATTAAACTGCATGGAAAAAAATTAAACGGTGTGCTGTTTCTGAAAAGCCAGAATGAGCCCCTTGGTAACACAACTTTGTAATCATACTACGAATACAAGATTTAGCGACCAAACAATGGGTTGTTCTAAATATGCATGGAAAATAACGCCAAATTGCTCTAAACAGGCAAAGTAGTAGAGTAGGCAATACTTACACCAACATCAACCTTAAACCTACCATGCCTATTTAGAACAATCGGCCGGGTTGTTTTAAGTAGGCAAAGCATGGCGTAGTACGCCACCGCCACCAGCCAACGTCAGCACCAATCCTAACCCTAACTTTAACGCCAATCCTAACCCTAAATCTAACCCTAACCTACTATGCCTATTTACAAAAACCGCCAAACAATCACCCTACCTGCATCTTCATCCATCTATCAAGTAAACTTCGATCGGCTTCACTTAGAGGGTTCTTCTTTCTTTCTTCTTCCTCCTTCTTTTTCTCTTTTTGCGCCGCTCTTTCCAATCTCTTTTTTCTCTTTTCTTCTCTTTCACGCTGTCGCTCCGCCGCCGTAACTGTTTTCTTTACTTTTTCCAAAGGTTTGCCAAGCCCTTTAAAAATCAATTAAAAATGGCCTTGTTTTTGTTTTGTCAGTTTAAAATTGAAAGTCAAATTCGCTAACGTGCATGTAGCATCGCAGTTGGTTTAATTTCAGTTAAAAAAAAAAGCAAATATTAAGCTCTTTTGCACAGTAGCGCGATTTTTGACTACATCAATGCCCAGAGCAAAAGAGAACAAAGGCAGATTACTATTACAGACAAAAATTGGATATTGTAACATGCTTTAACTAGCATAAATTGTGATGAAATTAATGTATACACAATCAAGTTTGAATAATCTATTTTAATTCAAGTTTGAATTTCTTTATTTATTTTTCGCATCAGTTTAACAACAGAAAATCTATGCAACTCCTCACAGTGCCAATAGAAAGCGAACCAAGTCAACTGATCACCGTAAACCCACCGCGAACAAACTGGCCGCGAACCAATTAACCGCCAATATCAGGGTAAGTTGGTTCGCGGTCACTTTGCTTGAGGTCAATTAGTGAAAATCAGTTATCTTGCACCCATAGGAAGCCGCCAAGGGTCCTTTCGGTCGAGCGGTATTGTTTTGCCACTTTTCAATGGAGCTAACAAGCTCAAAACTTGGCGTACAAAGTCTGGGAAAGACTTCGTCAAAATTCATAGCGAAAAAAGGGTAAGCACTAAATTTTATACTACGCTTTTACACAGTCAATAACAGACATTCTAGTTTCATCAAAACGCATTAAAAAAAGAGCATCTGCACCAACCTTACCTTTCTGTTTAGCGAGCATGCTAGCAAAAATCGAATCCCTTATTTTCATTTTCGTGTCTTCTGAAATCGTAGTCTTTTTCTTTTTCGGCGGTTTATCTGCGTCTTTTTTGGCTTTGGTAGGTTGTTTTTTTGGCTCTTCTTTAGGTTTTTCATCGTCATCACCAGTTAGATCAACGACGCTGTCATTTACTACTTGAACTGTTGTGATTGGTTGTGAAATTGATGACGTGGAAGATTTAGTACCAGTTGTAGAAGATTTTTCAGAGGCATTATGTTTAGGAATAGAAGGAGTACTAGTTTTAGTGGAAGAAATCGGTGTATCATGTGATCGAGTCAAGTCAACAACATTGAAATCCATCGAGCAAACTGAGGTAGCACTCTTCATATCGATGTCCTCATTTGAAGACTTCATGGACAGCTGGTCGTTAGGTTTACCCAGGGACAGTTTCTGGGAATGATATGGGACAGAGGGTTTTTTAAATACAGAAACATTGTTTTTCACAGCTCCAGAGTGCGGAACTGAAGGCACACCAGATATCTCAGTACACTCTTTGTTTAGTTCACTTGGTAGTTTAGCACCATCAAAAGCAGGGACATTTGAACTGCTGCCGACGCGAATGAGTTGCTTCAGCAACCTAAGCAAAAGATCAATAAGTCAGTGAGATGCGACGTGTAATGGCTAAGTGACCAAAGTCTTCACCGTACCGAATGTAAAATTGGAATCAAACTTTGTCAAAAGCACTATTTGCTTTGGTCAAAAAAGCATTCAAAATTTAGAGTGATGGGATCAAATTTTGCCAAAAGCCCTATTTCGTTGGTCAAAAAAGCATCCGGAATTTAGAGTGCTTCAGTGCTACATTGCTTCAAAGCAAGTCTGGTGGCGGGGCGGTTGAATGAAATGCACTAGATATTAACAAAGTAGATAACTAGAAAATCATGTTTTTTGTGAATGGCGGCAAAGCATTAACTTTGGTTTAAATGTCAATGATTTAATTTTGGCTCGTAATTGAGTTTTTCAACAGCATTACAAATAATATGGCGCAATCATTCGCTCGAAAACAAATCAGACGTCAAAAATAATGATGCTACACATGAAGGAATACCCTGCGGCTATAGTTTCTTTGTCTCATTTTTGCGAAAAAAGACTGCGACATTTAATTGGCTATTTATCTGATACAAACTGTACCACCTGTACGGCATAAACCTTAACAAGGGTCATCTAGAAATAAAGCTAAAGAGTTTTTTTTTCCACTTTGATCTTCTCCTAGTTTAATTCTTGGAAAATATTGTGAAACTACACACACAGACTTCAATAGGCAGTTAACATGAAAAGGCTTTTTCCTATAATGTAATTTCTAAAGTGACGCTTTTGTAAAAGTCATATCTGGTAGTCACAAAGTTTTGCATTTTAAGGTCTGAAAAAAAAACTGGACTATTTCTTCTAAAGCTGACGACACAAAAATAACTTAAAACCCTCAGTGTAAAAATGTCTGATATAGAGTCACTACACGTCATAATCATACTATACATGATCCTGATGGATCCCCAAGGTTCTAACAAAAAAAAATTTAATTAACCATAATCATAGCAAAAATGAAATTAAACAAAAAATAACTTGAAAACGAATAAGTACAGGCTCAATCGCGAATCGCGATCTTGTTTACTATTTATAAAACTGGTCACGTTGAATGGGCTCTTCAATTTTTTTCTTTACAGTTCATCACATCATTTTTTGCAATCATATTTTACCAGTACTAATAAATTACCTATTTTTTCTGTCTTGATAGTCTGCGATTACAGCAGTAACTTGGCTACAAACATCACTTTTTGTTACAGTGGATTCAAAACGAAAATCAAAAGGAACAGGGCAAACAGGTTCGTCATCAATGTCATGATAACCAGAGAAAAACGAATGAGTTAAAGCTTGTGTGGCAGAAGGTCGTTTCGCTGGATCAAATTGTAAGAATGACTGTAGCAGTTCCAACTAAAAAGCATGGTACCAGTATTAGAGATGGAAAAGCAAATTACTTTTGAGCAGCAAAAACGAAGTAGTAACTCATCAGTTATGACTGGATGGGTGGCACACAGCAGGCGGGTCTAAAATTAACTATTAAACTGGCTGGTGTGGTAGCTTAATACCAGCACTGGAGCTCTTGTGACGCATTCGAACCACGAAGAATTTCGACTTTGTAAAAATTTTGTATATCTTTCGAAACACAAAGTTAGACGTTGGCTTCAGATCTCGATTCCTGAAAACCCAAGTCAATTTTGCGCACACCGCTGGAAAGCACATCGCTCAATGAATATGAAAAAAGTAAAAAAAATGATCTTGGGATACACGACGGATGACATGTTACGAGACCGTGCTGCTTTCTGGAACAATAAGGATTTTCGAAACCATGAGAGAAGGAGACTGACAACGGGAAAAACGAAAAAACAAAGCAAAAGAAAAACGACGAAACAACTAACTCAGTGACTGACAAAATGCATTTTTAGAGAAAGCCAGCACATATCGTACCATTTGACCAGAAGCTTTTGGGTACAAAGTCTTCAATTTCACTGGTTCTTTGTGAGGTAGACCTCTGACATAGGTTCGGACCCGGTCTGATCGGATCGATTTTACAAGATCGTTCGTCGGTGAACCCAACACCGAGATGACAAGTTGAAGTTGGTGCACGTAATGGCGGCCTAAACAAATTTAAGACTTTTCTCTTGCATTTCGTCGAATTTTAATCAGATGCTACTTATAAATCTGATCAAAGGATCATTATACAACAAAATTAGCCCCTCCCCTTTTTTTTTGAAAGATATATTGCATTCAGCAACGATTACCCTCTAAATTACAAAACACAGCATAACCAGTTAACCACACAAAAATGTGAAAAGACACATGGATGGATATACACAGTATACGTTTTTCGTCGGCTTTTGCACGTTTTTTCTTTTCCACGAAAAAGTATACATTTTTCGTTTGCATTTTTGTATGTCCATATTTGCACTAACCACACTGTCACATACTAGACAAAATTTTTTCAAAGAAAAAATTTTGTAAAGGGGTATAGCTCCATTATGAAATATCGCTCTTATCGTTCATACTAGAATTTTTGAACAAAATTTTTAATAATACGTGGCAGTCTACTTAGTGGGGATATGAACTTAACAAAAATGTGGACGAAAAAGCGAACATTTTTGATAGAGAAGCAAAACGTACAAAACGAATGAAAACGAACGAAAAACAGATACTGTGTAAATCCGCCTTTTCTCGTATCATGGAAACATCTCTAAACAACAACATAAAAATTGAAAACAATGGAAAAGTTCAAATCCAAGCGACAAATAAATTCAGACATTTTCAGTATCAACAATATGTACATTTCACACACGCAAAATGCTAAGAATAGATACATAATTATTCAAATAGCTCGCTATCGAGTAATATTTACCTAAAAACTACGATCGAAACAGCAAAAAGTTAACCAAAATAGCAAATGTATTCCCACAAAAATAGTAATTACACAACCAAACTAAGTTCAACTGCAAAGGTTAAAATTTGAGTAACAAAAAGCGATTCGCAATTACGTCTTTGCCCAAGACCATGTTACGCTTTGTTAAACCAAACTGAGCACATCCAAAAGGTTACCATCGGGCATCGGTCAGATTGATAACTGCAACAAAACAATCACCTCCAAAAACCATGAGGTGATTTTTGCATGAGAAAAATTCCCCGTACCCAGTCAGCAAAATCACCTCACAATGGCATGCGGGTGCTTACCGTACGCAATATGCAATTCATTCATCATACAGCAAAACACAACAAATCAATTGAAATGCAATAGTAAAAAGTTGTTTTCATAGTTGAAATTTTTCATAAGCATCAAAAGAGACTATAGCACTTGGTTTGCATTACTTCTATCAAAACAAAAACTTTTTCATATTATTTCATGACTACTTGCGTACTGTTCTATTAACTTTGCATTCTGAGTAAGTACTACTCAGCCATCAATAGCAATAGCTACAGCTGATGTCGAAAAGGTTCGGCCAACAGATTCAATAAAACAGTACAGAGCAGTACAACAACCTGCATTGATCTATACCATATTTACCTGGGAATATTTGTTTTCTCCCCATCATTTCAGCAAAAATGCATCCAACCGACCACATGTCAATTGCTTGACTATATTCACCAATGGACAGCATCAATTCTGGAGCGCGGTACCACCTTAAAAATACGTTGAAATGAACTGTTTAGAATTTATCTACGTTTTTATAAAGATTAGGTTTAAATTAGCAAGTTTTTAAAAAATTTTATCATAGTAAAAAAAATGCTACCTTTCACCAACATTTTGAAAATGTTTTTCCAAGATTGCCATTTAATACTATACATAAAATTTAAATACTAACGATAAACTGAGCAGCGGAAAAAACACGAGATTTAATAAACGTGGTTATCTTAGCCGAACTGCAAACTGACCGCGAACCAGCTGACCGACAACATTAGGGTTAGGGTAGTTGACGGTCAGTTGGTTCACGATCAGTTTGCTCACGGTCAGTTGTCGTGAACTCATCTTAGCAGGATCGCTAACTGGTGTTCCAATGTACTCCAAATGTAATGTACTCAAATGCCACCGTTGTTAAGATCAATACAATACAGTAGTCTAACCAATTTATTAGATTTAACATTAGAGCAACACACAAAAATAAAATTTATCATGCTATTACAAAAATGCAGTGAAGTGCGAAAATTGGATTCATGTTCTAATATAACCTAGGTATTCTTCCTAATCCATCTCGGTACCAAGCATTCTCGTTGAAGATCTATTAATGATTCAATTACCATTGCTTAACGCTTATCTGAAAAACAATATGACAGTACCTGGTAGCCACATATTCGGTCATGAACAGTTTGTGATCTTCAGGTGTACAAGAAACTCCTCTAGCCATTCCAAAGTCACCAATTTTTAATTCACAATTCTCATTAACAAGCAGGTTGCTTGGCTTGAGATCTCTGTTGAAAGTAGCAAAATAAATTTAATTTTTTGCTGTCTTCCGGCCTAGCTGTCTTGGTGCATAAACATGTATTATAATTACAATTATAAATGGTTATTAACAAGCAAAAATAACAACAATCTTTGACTATCAAGAGAAACAAACGTATCATACAGCATATACCTTCTTAAGCATTGCAAAGAAGAGTGACTAAAGTAACTGAAAGTGAAGCTATACTTTCCAAGTTAGAGTCTCAGAAAGTTTAAAAAACATATTATGTTTACTAATTAACTGACAAAACACAAATTAAAAAAAAAAAAAACAGAAGCAAAATGACCAGATTTTTAGTTCACGTTTCAACAATTAACGTAAAAAGCTTGTGTCAAAAATATGTAATATTTTCTATTTCGACAGCAAGATAATTAAAAATCGCTTATAAATGTAAATCCTAGTGTGCATACTAAATGATACATAATAATTTATGTAAAATACAACATAAAATTAATTCTGAACTTTTTACGAAAAGCTAAATAAATTAATATCGATTTAATGTTAGTTGTCTTTATTTCGCAGGATGTAATACCAATTCATCATGTTTTATTTTAGTGGTTGTTGACAGCGCAACATCAAAAATTATGGATTGTGAAGTTATTTCTCATTAGTAGTATATATGATGCAAATTGTCAAACAACCTAAGCTATCCAAAACCAGGTAATAATTGAAAAACCTGTCACAAAATTCAAAACTTTTATCCGGTATATACAGGACAAAATTAATACCACAAACGCATGCAGCCTGGCAGATCTATTCAAAGTGTCCTTTCACAAGTCCACTTTGCTGGCCAGTTCTAGAAGTTACTAACTAGCCGATCAAGCCACCGTGACAAATTACGTCTTAATACAATTCGACAAGCATGGCAGATTATGCGGTAATTATGAACGTAATTTGAGTTCAAAATGGATCATGTATATCCATAGGCATCGGTTTTTCGTTTTGCTGCGGTTTACGAGTACCCGTACCGCAGTTGTAAGCTGGTTATGATTTCCCCTCATTAAGTAGAAATTTTTCGCGACATTCTTTTTAGAGCATCACGTATGTGTAAATTAATGCAATCTTAAAAACTTTTTCCTAAAAATATTTTTTCAACATGCTTAGTGCCAAGTGGGCATTACTTGCCAAAAAACCGAGGGGGCCAGACATATTTTGCTCTCTTCAGTGTCAGACCTGACAAAGCACCGTAACCCCACCCCCTAAGGTATATCATTTGCCCCCGACTTTTCACTATCAAGCCTACCTTTTTGTCAGTTGTGACTTGTGAGTAGTGTTTCCAATGCGGGACAAAATTTTAAAACCCGAGTTTCAGGTACCTGAGAGAAAAACCCTGGGAAAACTCGGGGTTTTCGGGGATTGATGAAAAAGCGATTTTGCACAAAATAAACCCATTGTTACGTTGAAATTCTTACTGTTTGACTGGCTTAGTGGAAACAAAACAAAAAGGAGACGGCAAAATGTCTATTAGGACATTATGGCTTTCAAAATCAACCGCATCAATCATATAGCAGAGTGCAGTCTGCTAAAGTTTAAATGTATAAAACAAGCTGAAATTTCAAATATGCACACCAACGCCAAGCTAAACATTAAGAAACAATTGTTACAACGACCAAAAAATAGTTTAGCAAATGATTATGAAGACAACGAAAAGAAGAATGCGCGAATTAATTTATATAAGTCTAATCTATATTGCTAAAGTAGAGCTTTGACTGATTTTTGTGGTATTGATGCATGAAAATCAAAGCATCGAGACTCTAACCATTTAGTCTATTTCTCAATTTCGTGACTAATAGTCACATGGCTGAAAAAGCCCTTTCTGGCTCTACTGATGTGGGCTTGATTGTGAGAAATGCGTGATACAGCTTCTCAGATTTTCAGGTCTCTTGTGTGTAACTTCAAAAAGACTCATTTCTTTTTTTACAATTGGTGATCGACTCTCTTCTTGTGCCGAAATAGCCTCACACTCGTGATTTTTACTCTCGAGGAATGAAACAAACTCCTTGGAAAGAGTCATAACCTTAGGTGCGCGATCAGGCTGGCCAGATTCGGGTTTCCTGATTTTAAAACCCGGGTTTCGAGTAGTTAAAAAATAGCAAAAAAAAACGGGTTTCAGGTTTAGAAAAACCCAGGTTGGAAACACTGGTTGTGAGGTTAAGTAGGTAAATGATATGTGTAAAATATTTTTCTGATTGGACCATGTTTAACCCTCCACAAGGCTGTTGATTTTCGACACTTTATGCAAAATTCCCTCTTTTTTGACACTAGATGGTGTACTTTGGTAAATGTGACATTTAGTTGTGTTCAAAAAGTTTGCCTACGTGTTTTTTAAACAAACTCAAAAAAGAAATTTTAAAATTGGTCAAGTATAAGTTGAAATATGAAGAGTTTTGTTCTGTTATCTGACTCTATGCTGCCTCCAGTTATGAAACTTGTAAAGCTTTAACTTATAATAACTTTTTTATTTCTTGCTGTATTCAATCAAAATTGGTGTCTACACTCCCATTTTCAATGGTGGAGAATCCATTGCTGCAGTTTATTAGAATGAATTTGGACACTAGGTGGCACATTAAGCTGTCTTGAAGCTCGAAGGTTTGCAAATTTTGAGCAAATCACAATTCAAATGCCGGTGCCTAGCAGGCCTATTGAGTTTGAGTTTTTTCCATCTTTGTTGATAGTCTTAAAACTAAGATCTAAATGACATAGGCATTTTCATGAAACAATTGACACAGACTATACTGGTATAACACGCAAATCACATAATGACACCAATCAAGCATATAACACTAAATTTAGTGAATTGATGATACAGTTGCTTGTGATAATATTGTTTCATCATTCTACCAACAATAACAACCAGATGAATAAGTCTAATACACTGCTATTACACAACAAATATATACTACGATTATTATTCTTTGTTTTTTACAAAATTCATATAATGAATTTAGGCCAGTTTGATGTCAGGTGCAAAAACTACAATGATTGCTCATTGTATTAATTTCAGTTGCTTGAATGCCCACAGTAATTAAATATCATTGCGTACTGAGGTAAGCTTCAACTTGAAATTTGCCAAATGTTGTACATTGTTGATAATGCATTCAGTGTTTAGCAGTTGTATTATAACATATGGAATTTATTTTCAATACTAAATCTTAACTTATGGGTGGAATGGTTTGCATTTGGTATTACGTAAGAAAGCAAACAACTCATTTCTGCTAGTGTTAAATGTGAAAAAGATGTTTAGCATAACCAACGAGAAACTGTAATTGTAGAGGAGATTGCTTTTTATTATCTTTGATCAGAAATTGTGTGCCAGTGTTTTTTACAAGTGCAAAATGTTGCAAAATCGTTTTGGCAACCAAACTCTGAAATTTTAGACCTGATTTTATTTTATGCTCAGTAAAATCATTAGCTTAACATTAAAATTGTGACATAAGTACTTTTTTAAGCATAAACATTGTCTTTTAGTTTTTCATATCTAGGTCCATGACAACTGACCATGACAAACTGACCGCAAACAAACTGACCGCAAACCAACTGACCTCGATTCGCTGAGAAGGGGGTCATAGAAATATTTCACTATCCCCAGAGCCATCATGCCCAAACCCTCACTTTGTAACGAAATCACTTTGTGACGAGATCACTCGTAACCTCTGGTTTACAGTTGTTTGCGGTCAGTTGACTTGGCTCGTTCAAATCTGATCAGCTCAGATTGCGTTTGAATTTGATGTTCCTACTTTTCTTAAGCATCAAAGAAAAACTACATTTGCTATTTGTGGTATACCTCTGACAAATTGGCTCCACTGGCTTTATATCCACAGCATTTTGTACTAGTAAAAAAAAACTCCAAGCAGACAATTTCTGATCAAAGATAATAAAAAGCAACCTCCTCTACAATTACTTTCTTGCCAGTTATACTAAGCTGCATTTTTTCACATTTAACACTCACAGAAATGAGTTGTTTGCTTTCTTAAGTAATAACAAAATGCAAACCATTCCACCCATAAGTTAAGATTTAGTATTGAAAATACATTCCATATGTTATAATACAACTGCTAAACACTGAATGCATTATCAACAATGTACAACATTTGGCAAATTTCAAGTTGAAGCTTACCTCAGTATATACATAATGATACTTGATTACTGTGGAATTCAAACAACTGAAATTAATACAATGAGCAATCATTGCAGTTTTTCAAAAGAATACTAAGTTTTTGCCCCTGACATCAAACTGGCCTAAATTCATTATATGAATTTTGTAAAAAACAAAGAATAATAATCGTAGTATATATTTGTTGTGTAATAGCAGTGTATTAGACTTATTCATCTGGTTGTTATTGTTGGTAGAATGATGAAACAATATTATCACAAGCAACTGTATCATCAATTCACTAAATTTAGTGTTATATGCTTGATTGGTGTCATTATGTGATTTGCGTGTTATACCAGTATAGTCTGTGTCAATTGTTTCATGAAAATGCCTATGTCATTTAGATCTTAGTTTTAAGACTATCAACAAAGATGGAAAAAACTCAAACTCAATAGGCCTGCTAGGCACCGGCATTTGAATTGTGATTTGCTCAAAATTTGCAAACCTTCGAGCTTCAAGACAGCTTAATGTGCCACCTAGTGTCCAAATTCATTCTAATAAACTGCAGCAATGGATTCTCCACCATTGAAAATGGGAGTGTAGACACCAATTTTGATTGAATACAGCAAGAAATAAAAAAGTTATTATAAGTTAAAGCTTTACAAGTTTCATAACTGGAGGCAGCATAGAGTCAGATAACAGAACAAAACTCTTCATATTTCAACTTATACTTGACCAATTTTAAAATTTCTTTTTTGAGTTTGTTTAAAAACACGTAGGCAAACTTTTTGAACACAACTAAATGTCACATTTACCAAAGTACACCATCTAGTGTCAAAAAAGAGGGAATTTTGCATAAAGTGTCAAAAATTAACAGCCTTGTGGAGGGTTAAACATGGTCCAATCAGAAAAATATTTTACACATATCATTTACCTACTTAACCTCACAACCGACAAAAAGGTAGGCTTGACAGTGAAAAGTCAGGGGCGAATGATGAATCCTACCCCCCCTACCCCCGAAATCGACACCAGTGTGTATATCACCAATAATATGCTCATTGCATAGTGACCAAACACTGCATTGACAAAATAAAAAATGACACATTTATACAGTATAATCTATCCATTTTGAGCATGAAGTAAAACAGCATGAAATTAGGAAACTACAATGATTAAAAATTGTGCCAAGCCACAAGTAGTTTGACATTGCTTTGAAGCAAAATGCTACCACAACCCTTCAAATCAAGATTTGATAAAAAAAAATAAAATAAAATAAAAGGGTTTATTGATGCCAATACTGCTTTATTGCAAAACCCTTACCTGTGAATTACGTTTGCAGAATGTATGTATTTTAAACCACGAAGTAGCTGGTACAAGAAATAGCAAACATGTTCTGGTGTTAATGGTTGTTCCGATCTGATTAAAAAGCATAGCTGATGAATAAATCTTGGTCTAACTGTATTAAATTTATTTGGCATGGTATATTTCACAGCTTGTAAAAAAAAACTTACAACTATATATCATTCTAAGCAAAACTGCCAGTATTATATATTGCAAACTTGATTTTTCTCCAACCAGCCTAAACAAGTAAATTTGTCGCATGCACAAACATATTCCATAAGTAGAACATAAAATATTAATAAGAGCATTAGAAATAGGAAGTGCTATTGTGCTGAAAAATTGTAAGTTAAAGAGAATAAAACAAAAATGAGAAATACTCATCGATGCATTTTTCATTTACTTTTTTAAGGGTTAAAATTAGGGTTTGAGTAGAGTTTGTGATAGTTTTAGAGTCAGGATTTGAGTTTGGGTTGAATTTGGGTCAAAATTAATAAAAAACTAGAGAAAAATTTCTGGTGAACTAGTCTCTTTCTGGGAAATATACCACCAGTAATTGAACTTATCAGAGTGTGACATTGTAATATCCTTATTATTATGAACACTAGGTTTAGAAGGCAACTGCACAGCTGCAACCCAATTCAATCTCATATTTTATTTTTCTTGATTCAGTGTGTCAGTTTTGGTTTTGGTGAGTGGGCAAGTGGCTACAAAATCGACGATTACTGTTTGCTTGTTATCAGTTTGTTTGTTTGCAGTCAGTTTGTCACAGTCAGTTGCTGTGGACCCTCAGCATAATGGTTGCAGAGCTTTGGTTCAACTCAATGCCATAACGCTCACCTTATGATGTGATGCAGATCAGACTCCATTAAATCCATGACCAGATAAACATCAACAGGACTCTTTTGCTCAGATTGAATGATGTTTCGAATCCCAACCACATTGTCATGTTTGAAATGCAACAAAAGCTTCAACTCACGAAGTGTGCGTTTTGCGGTTGTTAGTACTTCAAATGGTTTGACTATCTTTTTAATTGCCACATGTTGTCCTAGATAAAAGTTTGCAATATATGGTTTTTAACATTTCAACTTCAATTGTATAGTCTTCTAAAATATGCTCTGCATCACGCAAATTTGCTTCATTTTTTTTGCAACTAGACAATGTCGGTTGACCACAATGCAACTTCAACAGCTTCGTCTATTTATCTGCATGGAGATGTTTAGCAAACACAATGGGCTTGAAGATGGGCCTAAAGCTGCAAATTCTTTACATACTCAGGCATTAAAACAAAAGAGCAAAGTATTACCAGTATGGTATCACATAATGCACAGAAATAATATGTTTGCATAATGAAATGTGAAAAGAATTAAGATTCTTGGTCACCATTATAATAGACCAGGTTTGTAAAATCTTAATATTATGCGCAATACACAGTATACATACATATAAATAGATGCTTTTAAACTACTCGGTACTCACTTGTTTTTGCATCTACTGCAGAACATACTACACCATAAGCTCCTGTACCAATTGCTTCTAAAATTTTGTAACGATCTCCAACAGCAAAAGTAACATAGCCATCAGATCCATCTGCTCGCTGAATGGATGATGCTTTAGCAAATCGAGCATGCTTCACACCCAATTTTACTTTTTGAGGTTCATTAGTTTTACTCATTGCCAACATAAAACATTTGTGATATTAACAACCACATTTAGTAAATTATTATAAATTGTAATCAGTACAATTTCTATCCACAGCAAAGTCAAAAAATTGATTACTACCATGCATACCTGATACAATAATGAAACTACACCATACAGAAGTATGTATGGTGTAGCAGTACATAGTCTAATACCGGTAGTTAATTTCATACTACATGGTAGGAAAACTGGGTCATAGCATTGGCTACTGTAGGTTTATTGCATGACCTCACAAAAGAATACATTTTAAAATACTTTATGAACTGGTTTTAAAACTGAATGGTTAGACAAGTTGAGTAAACTATGGTAGGATTTACTGTACAGTGCTCTGGACTGACCTTAAAGGGGCAGCAAAGTCTAATTTTACCTCAATTTTTCATATGCAAACAAAATTTATATTTTTAAAGTTTTTTTTTGAGACTAATTTTAGAATTCTTCGACTTCTATATCGAAAGATATTTGCATTTCTTTTTCCCGCTATTTATAGTATTTCCCTTCACTTTTTTAAAAAAAATTGAATTCTACCGTTGGTGTCACTGTGCTCTGTTGCTACCATAAGGACGAAAGTCAAGCTGTTTGCAACAGGTAGGCCTAAGTCAATAATGGCGTACTGTACTGTAGTGAAAAAAGCTGACACTACTACTGGTATAAAATAATTTGAAAAATGAACACATTAAAAAACTGTTCAGCACTATCCTACGGTATTAACCTGAATCAGTATCTTCTGTGCTCACCTACGGTAACCGAAACCTACCCGTAGTAAATCTGAACTGAACTGGGTAACTGAACTACTGGAACTAAAAGCTGTTTCACTTCTGTAGTTATCAAGAGGCAAATTATTCACACTTAGATTTCTTTAATACAATTCTAGTTGATTTAAACTTTGTGGTCTTCTTAACCTACCTGTATATTACCGATACATTGCAGATTTAAGCTACGGTATCATAGGCCTGGTACCAACACCTTAAACCTTCTTCACTATCAACAACCTACCTATAGATTTTAAAAGCTATAAAGCCTAGTCTAGTGCTTTTTCACACTAAGTTTTCCTCTACTAATTACAGGCAACAACTAACTTTCACTGTCACTTCAGTGGTAGCCTAGGCTTATGATTCAAGTTTCTTTGTAAGTGCAACAAATTGAATACCTTTTGCTAAAAGAAACAAACTCAAATAAAAAAAAGTAACTTTACTTTGGAAAAGCAAGTTTACTTGCTAAAGGCACAGCAAAAATCCATCCTACCTCGATCGATACCCACGATCTGGCAAAGCTCGTTTGAAAACACAGCTCATTTGAAAATTTGATGGTGTAATGTTGCCACAGCCAAAATTTCGTCCCATTAAGTCAAAATCTGTCCCGTTAAAGCTATTTAACTACAAACAATCAAAGAACGGGACAAAAACGTTGGTAATCAGTTATTTTATTCATATTTAGTGTTAAAATTCAAAAATTAGACTTTGCTGCCCCTTTAAGCAGATCACATCAGGATATGTGGGGCAAGGGGAATCTGGAGCCTAGAGGCATAATCATACCTGTGAGGTTCTGGGTTACAAAATTCAAATACACTGCTCCACATGTTTGTGTAAATTGTAATAGTTGCACTCAATTAACTCTCTGCTCTTACACTGGTACTGCAGTACTGTCGCATATACTTGCTAATGCTATGCTGATCAGACTGGATGAAACACACACTGTACAGTAGGGTGGATCGATTTTAGCTTTTTATATTTCCATGTTCTAATAGAGATAAAAACTTGCGCATGCATGAAATAACAGCTTTTGCAAAATTTTGCTCAATCGGTATATAGATATCTTCTGCCCCCGGCATTGCGACAAAAAATGACAATTTGAAGCAAAAAGTGCATTTTTTCAGCAAACTTCGAACATGTTTTAATCTGCATCAAAATGGTTTGTAATAGCAATCAATTAAATCTAAAACACCTCATCTGACCATATTTGGAAACGCATTGCCCTAAGTTAATTCCTTTTGCCCCCGGCAACAACGTGAAATGTACGTATTGCATGTTCCTCAGCACCTTTATGACAGCGTCAAATGTCATAAGGCACTGTGTGTTTTCTGCAATTATTATTTCAATTAAATTTCATTTTAAGTGTGCTATTTGTGATTAATTTCTTTGTCATAT
Source organism: Trididemnum nubilum (assembly GCA_963965965.1). Taxonomy (NCBI): domain Eukaryota; kingdom Metazoa; phylum Chordata; class Ascidiacea; order Aplousobranchia; family Didemnidae; genus Trididemnum; species Trididemnum nubilum. The sequence goes on from OZ014472.1 coordinate 7,436,039, forward strand.
CTATTGTTAGTTTTTTACATTTCATTTAACTCCACAGCAGATTGTGACAATTGAATGGTACACATAGGTAGTTGGAACTATTTACTTAGAGTGATAATTAGCTAATTGTGGTTAGAGATGGCTACTGCTTCAACTAGAAGCTCGGCAACATGTCCAATATTTACTGCAGGAAAAGACTTAAATTTGCGATATCTTCCTACATATGAAGATGTTGTGCAATATTACCATTATGTGAGAATCGAGTTGAAATCATCAAAAAAGGAACCTGCATTTAAAGATACTGCTGCTGTCATCACGAAGAGACTAGAATACTTGTGGAAATTAGCTTCCATTCCAACAGTTTCAACCGTACCGATAACTCAAATGTTGAAAACTCATCGGGACAAAATGGCAAACATCATGAAATCAATAAACACTAAGAAAAAAAATAAATCGATACTAAACAGATTGAGGATTTCAAGAAGTCAAGTAAAACTACCTTATTTGATATATCTGCTTGTAAATGCTCTGAATTTAGAAAACGCTGCTGCTCTTGTGAATGACGAGTACCAATTATGGAGCAGCAGTTTTTACTCAACCAAAGAAGCGAAAGAAAAATGGCAATAGGTGCGGTGGATGTTGAAACAACGAACAAAAATGAAAAAAAAATTTCAAAGAAGATTAGTGATGTTAAAACAAGAAAGAAGAATTGATCATCAAGAACCGTCGACATGTAAGCAAGAAGAATATGTTCAAGAGCAAATTTATCTTATATCCTCAGATGAGGTTAGTGATTCAGATGAAAGTGGAGGATCTTCATCATCATCTTTTGAGATATCAATAAGATCCAAACTTCCAACGAAAAAAAAACATTTGCTGAAGCTTGTGATCATGCAGGAGTCTCAGATAGAGCTGCTTCATTTATTGCTTCTTCAATGCTAGAAGATGTTGGCTCCATACAGAAAGAAGACTTTAAATTCAGTGATAGATTGAAATAAGATAAGAGCGAAAAAAACAGTTCGTTCTGAGCATCAGCAGAATGACAAGATTACTTTGCTACAACAGACTATTTACTTTGATGGACGCAAAGATAAAACAATGGCCTAAGAGGAAATAGACAATGTGAAACATAAAAGAACAGTAATAGAAGAACACCTAGTTCTGGTTCAAGAGCCAGAATCTGATTATGCGGAACATTTTACAACTGCTTCAGGTTCAGCTGCTGCAATAACATTGGGTATTTTCAATTTTCTGAAAGCTAACAGTATTAGCATAGACGATATTGTGGATGTGGACTGTAATGTTACAGCTGTTAACACTGGTCGAAAAGGTGGAGTGATTCATATGGTTGACATGAGACTACAAAGACCAGTCCAATGAATCATATGTTTATTACACAGTAATGAGCTATCACTGCGACACCTTATTGAAGATTTGGATGGCAAGACAACTGGGCCAAAAGGATATGCAGGACCACTTGGCAGACAATTGAACAACTGCGAAAAACTTCCTGTTGCCAAATTCGATGCCATTGTATCTCCCAACATCAAAATAAATGATACCGAGTTGAGCACAGACCAAAAGTATTTGCCAGACATCTATGGAGCAGCATCAAGTGGTAGCTGCTCTTCATCTCTGGCTGCTCGAAATCCTGGTAAAATGGTACATTCCAGGTGGCTGACCACAGCAAACAAATTTCTGCGCCTCTACGTTTCAACCAATGAACCCTCCAGCATCTTCATTGAAATTGTACAATTTATAATGACAGTATATGCGCCAGTTTGGTAAAGAAAAACAGTAGTTTCATTGAATGAGCGAAACATTTTTTTGAAATGATGCATCTCACACAGACCATGTCTGAAAGGACTCGAGCAATCGCCAAAAAAGTCCTCCAAAGAAATTGCTTTTTTGCTCATCAAGAAAGTATTTTGGTTTCAACGATCAATGACAATGATCGATGCATAAGAAAACTAGAGTGGAGAAGAATATTAAAAGCAAGTTTACAAGAATTAGTAATCGGAAAAGTTAGAAACTTTGTAATGCCCGAGTTGCATTACAAAAATCTACGCTATTAGGAAATGATCAACTGGCAAGTAATTGAACAAACCGAATCTCCCGTAACAAGAACAATACCTGAGAGACAAATAAAAGAGTTTATTGAGAATGCAGACAAGCCTGATGAACTAATCCCACTATTTCCTTACCACAAACAAGCAGTCGAGAGACTTGTGAGGACTGTCACCGAAGCCTCTGCTAGTGTCAGTGGAATAAAGAAGAGGGATGGATTTATTCGCTCCCGTCTTTGGTCCAGAACTAAAATTCCACGATTTGAATCCAAAAAAGATTACAAGATATAAGGAAACATTCGATATGTACAATCAAAGGAAGGGTGGATGGGGCTGGATAGGGTGGAACTCGCCGTATAGACACCTCCTCGTTGGTGAGTTCTGGGTTGCAAATTTCATAAAATCAGCAAGCAGAGAGCTGTACTCTCCCTCCAGTACCTCCACTAGCACTCTACAGGGGCTCCAATTTATTCTACTTGTAACACTGAATTAAATTATTGTAATACACATTCAATCTTCATCAAGTATGCAAAAGTATGCTACTTAAATACGTCATTTGACCATAAAAAATACCTATATAAATGATATATATGCTTTTTAACATTTCGCGTTATCGCCGGGGGCAAAAGGAATTAATTTAGAGCAATGCATTTCCAAATATGGTCAGTGGAGGGGCTTAAAATTTTTTTGATTGCTATTACAAACCATTTTGACACAGGTTGAAACATGTTGGAAGTTGCAGGAAAAATGCACTTTTTGCTTCAAATTGTCATTTTTTGTCGCAATGCCGGGGGCAGAAGATATCTACTGATTGAGCCAAAATTTTGCAAAAGCTGTTATTTCATCCATGCACAAGTTTTTATCTCTATTAGAACATAAAAATATAAAAAAGTGTAAAATCGATCCACCCTACTGTACAGGTCAAAATAGTTAAAATTTTTTTGCCAATAAGGAGGACTACTGTAGAACTGCAGACTACAAGCATTTTAGTTAATCCTAGGATTGAGGTTTAAGCTACAATCAGACAATTCTCCAACTGAAATTTAAACTAAGCCAAGCTCGGTTGTTCTAAACACCAACTTGAAAACAGGCATACTCAGTACTATAGCACTTATTAGCAGTCAAAGTTGGCAATGAGTGCAGCCATCAGGCATAGGCTATCCTTTGTAGTATCCATGCCAAGCACATGCTGGTAGCATGACGTATGTGACTTCGGCTGTACTGGTGTAAGGCATTATGGATTAGGGTCGATAGTCACAGATCAGCTGGTCAATGCTCTGGCTAGTGCCATACTAGTGGGGATCACGTCTTT